>JACGCM010000600.1:0-28127 GCA_014058105.1 Kingdonia uniflora
AATCCTGGCGAAGTATAATATAAATCTTTGATAATAACCCGCCAACCCCAAAAAGCTACATATCTCAGCAATCGTAGACGACCTCATCCAATCAAGAACTACCTCAACCTTGGAAGGGTCGACAACTACCCCATACCTTAACACGACATACCCTAGGAACTTGACTTTCTTCTGCCAAAAGTCATACTTTTCGAGCTTCGCATACAACTTGCTCTCTAAGTGTCTTCAAAATAATGTGTAGGTGTTTGGCATGTTCTTCCCTCGAAGGAGAATATATCAAGATATCATGTACAAACACCACAACGAACTTATCCAAATACGGTTTGAAAACCCGATTCATAAGGTCCAAACATTATAGTATGACCATGGTTATTTAAACCATTAGAGGAGTACATTTCATCTTGTATTTATTTGTGAGATAAGTTGTATCAAATGACACAACATCTTCAAAAAAACTCGTAATAGATCCTTAACTTAGCATCTGACCAAAAAACCAGTTATCTCGTTTCTTCGTTAGTCCGAATTAAAGGAAAAAGCACTTGTTCTCATCTTCTTTTTTTGAAGTAGTCAAGTAGACACATGCATCACCTTTCTGTAAAAATTTGGCACGAACTCTTATAATCAAGTTATCATATCTTCCTTTAGAAAATTAGATTTTGAGCTCCACCCGCTTCCCCTCGCATGTAACGAAATATTTGGCATCCAGGAATTTTGGCAGCTAGCATTCTAATAATCATCGAGGCTTGCTCAGGTGTTATCTTTTGTTAGGACCTCAATAAATGTGCACTTAATGCATCATCTAGTTCATGATTGTGTTCTTCCAAAAAAAAAATTTACTCAGTATTTTCCATTAGCATTTAATCTAATCTCAAGCATAGCATGGCACCCACACGTTTTTTTTCTCCTTTTTTTCTTGGGAGTAAAATTATTCTGGTAAGTACCCTCATTTGAACAACAAAACTGTTTTCTAACGATTGTCCTATTAGCTTTATTTTTTGAAAACATTAAACCCAACATATATTGCATAAAAAATATTACACCTGTATGTTTCTTCCTCTTACCCAAAATTCATTCCAAGAGGAGGTATCTGATAATTATTAAGCATCTCGTTCGTTTCTTCTGTATTGATCTCATCATCACTCACAACATTTTTTTCATCACTTTCTTGATCATTACCCAATTCTGTATATTCTTCCTCGTCGTTGTCCATCTGCGGTATTTAAAGAGTACGAAATATGTACAGTCATCGGAAATTATATTTGCTATCATCATGATTTGAAATATGTAAAAAAAGTTATATATATAAATAATAATAATTAAACATAAATTATATAAGCAACTTAGTAACGATTTTTACCGTGACAAATGGTTCGTCCACTTCGTTCTCAACATCCGATGGAATAAATTTTGGAGGTGTGTTGGGTTGCACCATTAACCCCTCTTGATTATTCATCTTGTGAAACACTAACCTATATGTTTAGATTTAATAAGAACACAAAAATTAAAGAGTTGATAGGTATTAAACCTTTAATATGTTATGAAAATTTATAAATTGAAGCTTACTTTTGCTTTTAAAATTTAAGAAGTCAAGTTAAATTAAAAAATTTAAAAATAAAAGGCTAATTAATTAAAGAGAAAATAGAAAGGTAAATAAAATAAGGATAGAATAATTATAAATATATGACAAATTAAACGCGAACAAAGAGATAAGTCATAAGCTAATATGGTCCTCAATGAAAGGTTGAGAACTGAAATAGCAACCCTAGCTAGAACTATTCATTTTAAATAGAGGTCCCATTTTAAGTTGGAGCAGAGAACCATAGTAGTACTCCACCCCAAAACTCTCACATATATTGAGAGCATCTTCTAAAGTGCCTCACTACCTTAGAATCAAAGGTGCCACATAAGATTTTTGACCTCCAACAGTGCCTCGCTGACTTGGATTTCCAACTCAACCTTGGTTTTTAACTTTACAATTGAGCGCCCAAGTGTTGGGCGCCTGTTTATTTTCTAATTCGGGCGCCTAATTATTATTTTATTTAAAAAAAAAATCAAATCGAGTGCCCAGTCTAAGGCACCTGATGAAAAAAAATCAAAAAAATGAAACAGGCCCCCAAGGGTGTTAAAAAAAAACAAGTCAGATACTGTTGAAAGAAATAGAGTCTCACTGACTTGGATTTGCATCTTTTTTTTCAGCCAAGTCAATAAGGCACTTTAGGAGATGCTCTAAAGATGGTTTTAGGAAAAATTTAACATACATAAATTAAATTATGTGGGAGACAAGTACTTTTATCTTGAAATCAATCATGAAAGTACTAATGTTTGCATTTTACCTTTTGACTTCAAGCTTTAAAGTGGGTGGATTGATAGTGGTAGTGTGAGGCAAAGAGAGAGAAAGAGAGGAAAAGAAAAGAAGAGAGAGATACAAACAAACAAAATATTTATTAAAGGAAGAAGAATAAAAGATGTGGGATCTGGTAGGCTGCCCCTATAAGTCTCGAGGAGTGAGGAATTTTGACAACTCATCAATGTCTATATGTCACGACCGAATTGGGGTAATGGCAAAAATAACAAAAAAGGAAAACAACAAAAATGCACTCTAGGTAATGTTGTGGAAAGTTGGTTACTATTTGGGTCATTTAGGTGGTTTCAAACCCATCTAAGTTGTTGCATATGCTCTAAGGATTCTACCGAACAACTTTTCAGTGTTCTAGCGATTCAAAAAGGTAAGTTTGTTTTCATGATCGCTATTTTTGATTTATTTGCTCCACATAGAAAAGAGAGATTGTAGCGATTCGCTAACTGTGGCGATCAATTATCTCGAAAGAATCCCACTTTGGTTAATAATGATCCTACAATAATTTTGGGTCGCTATCGCTAAGATAACAACCCTGCTGTGCTAATCTAAGTCGAGATAAATCCTGGCGAGTGACCCACATTAATAACTTTTTGTGACTTGTGAGTGTGATGGTTCCTTCTCTATTTGCATTAAGGAGCAAAGAGCAATGTAATTGCAAAATAATGGAACCAAGGAACCAATGTCCGTATGTACTACTATTATTGTTCGGATGATGGAATCCGAGTGTACGGTGATACTCCTTGTGGTATTTTGTTGCTCACCAAATGATTACTTGAACCCCTTGAAAGGGTTCCCATCGCACCAAAATAATGGCTCTTTGTTCAGAGTGATGGTATGATCTCATATCTTTTGGGCTGCATTATGGACAATCGGGATTTGTGCCTTTCGAGACTTGTGGTTGAGTTCGGCTTTATACCTTTCGGGAGCTTGTAGTTTCCTTTTCTTGTAAATAATTAATTTTGGTCCGCAAACATGACTATCGTTTAGATATTTATAATGTGTCTTTCAAATTTAATATTTTACTTACCGTAAAAAATATTTGAAACAGGTCATTACATTTGAGTATATGTAGAAAATGTAGATAGACTAACAGCTATAAACACAGAGTTTAGCGTGGAAAACCTTTAAATAGGTGACAAACCACGACCTCTTCCTGAGGATTTTGAAAGATGGAGTTATTTATAGAGTACTAATCTATTACATAGAGAGAGATAGATGTGTATGTGGTTCTGAGAGATGATCCGATCCCCCCTCTTTTGTGTGTTCCTCTGTTCATTTATATAGGTCTCATAATACGACCGTTATGAGCTTTAATGAGGGAGGTTACAAACGTTACAATATTGATGAGTCTTGATGAGTCTTCATGTAGGTCGAGTAACTCTTGTAACTGCTTCATAATGTGTCTTGAATGTGCCACGTGTTTGCTGATGAGGTCGGACGCTGAGACTGAGCTTGAGTTTCCGAACTGGCTTTGTATTCAGTCGAGCTAGAGCTCAAATATTGGCTTTAGGTCGAGTATTAGAAATAAGTCCATTACAGTTGCCAACTCAGTCGACCTCAAAGGGCTGGCCTTATGATATCATCACCCAGCTTTAATATACAAGTATCACTATCATTATGAATTGACAATTAAGATTAATCTTGTCCTCATGTCTTGCAAATATATTATTATCGTTATTACTGTCATTGCCAATAAATTTTGAGATGGAACCTCCAATTCTAATACACTGATAGATATCACAACCCTCATATGTTGCTGAGAATCTATTTATCTTACCATACACTTTATCAAGAAAAACAAAATCAGCTCCCATTTAACATTTTTCGCCGTGAAACTATCATTGTCCAAGCAAGAAAAAAAAACCTATTTCCAAAAATATAAAAAAAAAAAAAAAACCAACCTTAATGAGAGGTCGGTGGTCTTGATTTATACCAGATCACCAACTGATATAGTCATGTCACATATGTTAATATTATAGGTCGTTGTCACACAGGGTGTGGTAGACCATCATAATATTGATCATAAGAGTCAAGGCAAATGTGACCCTCGTTATAATTGAGGAGGGTCACCAAAATGAGATCCACATGCTCTTTTATCTCCTTCATCACACTTTCTCTTCTCCTATAAAAACTCTCAAAACCTGAACAACAACAACAACTACATAGAAACATCAAACATGGAGAACATAGATGAAGAGTACAAGTCATATTGGGAGACCAAAATGTTCTTTCAAAACGAAGAGTTCGACAGGTAACAATGAGCCCCTACACAATGCCTTTATTTTTCTTAAGCAGTCTCTTTATCTAAACAGGATATCTTTTGTTACGCAGTTGGGGACTGGACGAAACGATTTCGGGGTATTATGATGATTCAAGCTCACCAGATGGAGGAGGAGTGTCGCCGTTGACGACAAAGAATGTTATATCAGAGAGAAATAGGAGGAAAAAACTTAATGAGAGGCTATTTGCACTTAGAGCAGTTGTCCCTAACATTAGCAAGGTACATTAGGATATAAACTTAAATCTTGATTGCTTAACTTGCGCGAAATATATTGTCAATAAGTAGTTTAGACTTTAATTTGCATTATTTGTTTGGGGTTGGTGAGAAAACGAAGTTCATCAAGGCGTGAGTTGGACTCGGGACCTCTAAGGTTAAGTCAGGAGTTTTGAAGTGCTAATTATATTTTTTATTTTAACACCGCGCTTCAAACCCGACCTGTAAAATTCTACTTTTGAATGTGATTTAGTATGCACTAATGCATTTATATACATGCATGTATTACTTTTATTTTCTGCATATTTGAACTAATAATGGGATTCCAATCCAAATCGATCTCAACATGTTTTAAGTTCCCGTATTATTTCCGCAATTCTAAATGGTTAATCAAGAGTTGGTTTTAGATGGATAAGGCATCGATAATCAAAGACGCGATTGAGTACATTAAAGATCTACACGAACAAGAAAAAGTGATCCAAGCGGAGATAAGTGATCTTGAGTGCGGAAGATCGAGTAACACAATTTCAGATATTGATCATGAGAAGCTGAAAACAAAGAGGTTACGTAGTTTTGATTCGAGTGATTCGAGATCATCTTCCGCTTCTATTGAAAATCTTGAAGTAAGTTCATTTTCTTCTCTTTAGCCTTTGGCGATATAAACAAATGGAGAATATGTTAATATAACATTGGCTTTCTTACTCTGTATTTTTGGTTTGATATTGTAGCTTAAGATCAATTATGTGGGAGACAAGACTTTGATTGTAACCCTCGCATGCGATCAAAAAAGGGATACTATGGTAAAACTTTGTAAAATTTTCGAGTTCTTGAAGCTGAAAATCATTACTGCAACCATCACCGTCTTCTCCGGTAGACTAATGAAAACTGTGTTCATTGAGGTGAGTAACTGTTGAGTAATGAATTCAAATTTGGTGGTAGTGGAAGTTCATTATGTTCGTGGGGAGGGTCAAAGACGAAAGTTAAAAAGTCATTCCGGTGTTTTTTGGTGTTTCCGTTCAAACAAAGCTTTAGTCTGTTCGAACAAGTGAGGCAGAGACCTCTCTGTTCGAATAAAACTTTACTTTGTTCAAACAGATGTTCTCGAATAGGTTTTGTTAGAGTGGAACATTACAGACCTTGAATTTAAGCTTTTTTCAAGTACATAAGGGATACTTAGAGTGTTTTCTAGGCATGTTAATTTGAGTTTAATCCTAGAGAGAAAACTAGGCTTTGTGAGATTCAATTAAAGCTTCGAGGAAGCTCGAGTGATTGTAACCTATTTCATTCATAGTGGATTGTTCGTCGGGGATTGGTTTTTTACCCGTTAGGGTTTTCCACTTCCTTCATTCGGGTAAATCATTGTGTGTGTGTGTGTTGATTTCGTTATTGCTTAATTTTTCAATTGGCGTTTTCGTGTATCGTTCTTGGACGAGGGGTCGGGATTAGCTACCCTAATTCCTTACAGTAATTTCTGTAATGTCACTAGTCATCTTAAACGTTTATATGTATTTATTTTTATTCGACTTATACTATCTGTTTTGTTTTTTTTTTTCCAGGCTGATGAAGAAGAAAAAGATGAGCTACGAATAAAGATTGAGACGACGATTGCAGCTTTCAGTGATCGCCCTATATGAGTTTATAGTAACAAAACCCCGCTTTTCTACTCTTGTTCTTGTAGGATTTTTTGTTGTAGTATTCGTTGTTTGTGCAAATCAATACATGATTAAAGAAAGTCTTTCGTGTCGTGCGCTTATTACTTCTTTGAACTTCTATCAGTTTACATGCATAATTTTTTACTACCTGTTTGATAATTATAATTCGTCCATATAAGTTACAGCTTGAAACTTGAAAGTAGTAAGTTTCACTGCGCATCAAAATAGTACCAAATGATTCAGTACCCTTCTAATTTGCCAATGTATCCGCAGTTCAGCAACAACTTCTGTTGTCAACTAGAGGTTCACGGGGTCTAAGTGGACATTTTCTCTAGCTGAAAATACCATTTTCTAGCTGTCTTTTTTCCTTGGTAAAAAAACTAGAGGTTCACGGGGTCTAAGTGGACATACGTTTTCGCAAACGAAATGGATAGAAAGGTATTTGATGAAAAAAAAACGTTTTGCTAAAACACAATTCATAAGTTCATTTTACTTCAAAATCTCATTAAATATCAAAAAAGGTTTCTCCCCATTAAATCTCTTAAAAATTGTTAATTAACATATTTATCTCTGTTAAGATATGAACTCGAATTATGTTTGAGGTCGTTTTAGTTCGAGTTGTTTCAGTTCAAGGATTGAAGACGGATTGAAACGGATTTAAAATAAGATTTTTGTAGAACATGTATTCAGAATTGAGTCGAAGATGAACGTAAAGGAAATTGAAAGCACTGAAGATCGAGGTTTGAAGTCACTGCAATTTCCTTAAGACAGATTTCACCCTGCGTATGGTGCTTCACAGTTTTCACGGTGCCTGTCTCCCAAGATACAACGGTCGAATCGTATAGACTTGAAACACTTAAGTCGATATGCCTGTCGAACTATCTGTGATTTTACTCTCAAGAATGAATGAAAAAGAGGAAATGAGATTCCGATATTTTTCTGTGTGTCAAGCACATCAAAAATGATTGTTTAAACAAAGGAGAAAGTGTCCTTTAGAAACACCTGCAGATAGGGTTGCGTTCCAAGACATATATCTGAGAAGAGTTGTGTCTCTTGAAGAGTAACTGCATGTTTTATTCGAATAAAATCTATTTTTGTTCGAATACATTTCTTACTGCCAGATTTATTCGAATAGAATCATAATCTATTCGAATAGATCTTCATGCTAGATTCAATTCAAATAAAATCATAATCTATTCGAATAGATTCTTCCTGCCAGATTCTATTCGAATAGAATATTAGAATACAATCTTATTCGAATAGAATCTATAAAATAGTCCAAATAGGTCATGAGTTGGTTCGTGCACGCAAGCCAACGGGCGTCCCCATAGCAAGCCTTCACACTCTCGCCTCACAGACTTGTGAGGGCACCACTTACTTACACATGCTATACATGTGTAACTCAATATAAAGTGAAAATACTCTTTTCACTTATCCAATATGGAACTAACAGTAATCACCAAGGTTTTATTCAAACCACAACAAAAAAGACAAGCATTTTTTCCAACAATCCCCCACATTTGAAGAAAAATGGGAAAGACGAAAACGAATAAGAATCTTGAGAGTAATAGTAGGAATGGCCCTGCATCGAAAAAGGTATCTTGTGGACTTGAACCTTCTTTAGTAAAAAACTATCAGACATACTTGGCTAAGCAGTGAACATGATGTCTTAAACTGTTCAGCCGTTGATGTAAACCCAGACAATAGTAGTCACACAGTTTCGTTCCTGTCACAGGCAGTTCTAAATGTTCTATCCATTTTGGCCCTGGACAATCTCAGATTCATGAGTGCTATTAGAGAATTCACCATCTCAATTCTCACGGAAGTGGCCCCCACTTCTCATTCATATAGGTGATTTCCTATTAAGAGTACCATGTTGTACTCTACTTGTATACACAAGCTATAGGAATCATTAAAAACAAAGTTTAGCCTAACAAATTCTGCAGGTTACACTATTATATCAGGAATGAGATGGAGACCTAGTCTCCGTAGTGCTTAGGTGAATAACCCTCAACCAGTTTTCCTATTAAACCTAGATCTTGGGATCCTCCAGTCAACTAGGTTAGGTTACCATTGAGATTACTCGTGGATTGGCCGTATTAATCTCATTCCTTTTGATGTACAATATATTTGCCCTTTCGACAACCCTTTTGTAAATGGATCCGCAAGGTTGTCTTCAGATTTTACAAAATCAATGGATATTATTTCATTCGCAAGTAACTACTTAACGGTATTATATCTGCGACGTATATGTTGTGACTTACCATTATACACTTGATTCTTAGCCCTTGCTAGTACTGCTTGATTATCACAATGAATACATATAGCAGGCACAGGTTGTGGTTATAAAAGAATATCCTCTAGAAACTCTTAAAGCCATTATGTTTCTTCTCGAGCTTTTTCTAAAGCAATGAACTCAGATTCTATCGTGGAACGAGCTATACATGTTTGTTTACGAGATTTCCATGATACTGCTGCACCTATCCAGTAGTGGATTTTGACTCGTCAGAATCCAAAATCTAATTTGCATCACTATATCCTTCAAGTACAACTGGATAAGTAGTGTAGTGCAAACCATAGTGTAGGGTGTACTTTAAGTACTTTAAAACCCGAACGAGTGCCACCCAATGTGCATCTCTAGGATTACTCATATATCGACTCATTTTACTTGCGACATAATAAATATTTGGTCTGGTGCAGTTCATTATATACATGAGACTGCCTATGATACGTGAGTACTCAAGTTGAGAAACGTTTTCTCCATTCTTTTTTGCTAAGTGTTGAGTTCTATTAAATGGTGTTTCAACATCATTACACTCAAACTTATTGAATCTCTTAAGCACATTTTCTATATAATGTGCTTGTGATAACACAATTCCCTGTGATGTTCTATTAATCTTGATTCCAAGAATAACATATGCAATACCAAGGTCCTTCATGTCGAAGTTCCTGGTCAGCATTTTCTTAGTGGACTTTATGACATTAATATTAGTCTCCAAAATCAGCATATCGTCTACATAGAGACATACAATTACGCATGCAACATCAATGCGTTTATAATAAACACATTTGTCACATTCATTGATTTTGAATCCATCCTTGATCATAACATGATCAAACTTGGCATACCATTGTAAGGGCGCTTGTTTTAATCCATACAAGGACTTAACAAATTTGCAAACTTTGTGTTCTTGGCCCTTGACAATAAACCCTTCAGGTTGGATCATATAAATTTCCTCATCTAATTCACTATTTAGAAATTTTGTTTTCACATCCATTTGATGTATTTCAAGCTTATGCAAAGCTGCAATATCTATCAACATTGGTATAGATGTTATTCTTGTAACTGGTGAATACGTGTCAAAGTAATCTAGGCCTTCCTTTTGCTTAAATCCCTTAGCAACAAGTCGTGCATTGTACTTGTCTATAGAACCATCAGGTTTCATCTTCCTCTTGAAGATCCATTTACAACCGATTGGTTTGTTACCAGGTGGAAGAGTTACCAACTCCCATATATGATTTTGCATAATATAATCAATTTTACTATGCACTACCTCTTTCCAACTAGGAGCCTCAGGAGTTGACATGGCCTCCTTGAAGGTTTGAGGTTCATTCTTTGACAAGTTAGTTAAATATTCGGGACCAATTCTTACGGATGCGGTCTTAACACGTTTGTCACGTCTAAGTTCTGGAGCTTACTCAGAACTTTCAAGCTGAGGATCACTACTTGAAGCAACGTCATGTGATCTTTTCAGAGAATTCACATTATCACTATTTTTGCTTGGGAAAATATCCTTAAAAAAGATAGTATCACGTGATTCAATGAATGTATTCTTATGTATATCAGTGATCTCTGATTTGTGTACCAGAAACTTGAATGCATTGTTATTATTAGTTTTGCCAATAAAAATACAGTCATTGGTTTTGGGTCCCAATTTCACACGTTTGGGAACTGGAACTTGCACTTTTGCAAGGCACTCCCACATTTTCATGAATTTAAAGGAATGTACTCTACCTTTCCAAAGTTCATAAGGAATGCTATTAGTCTTCTTATGAGGAATCTTATTCAGTAAATAGTTCGCTGAAAGTAAGGCTTCCCCCCACAAGTTTTATGGCAAACCAAAACTAATCAACATGCACTACAACAAATATGGTTTTTCACGTCATTTAAACAATATCATTTTATCTGAAATTGACGTGATAGTCCCAAAGTTACAATTGATTCTCATAAATGACTTAATGCATTGCATTTTCACGTCATTTTATAAAAAAGTGACATTAATTATCGTATTTGTACCCGTCAACGTCATTTCTAGTAATGACCTTGAAAAAATATGACATACGCAGTTTCTTTTCAAGTCATTTATTCAAAACTGACATTATTTGTTTTACTAAAAATCGCGATGACTGAGAGGGATAATTTATAAAGGAGATGTAAAATTTTGCGTAGAAGAGAGGATAGCAGATTTGGGTTCGAAAAGAAATCTTTTGGAGATTAGAAATTGCAGAGAGATCGGAAAAATAATTCGTCAAAGGCATGAACACCCGACCTTCTCATGGTCCAATTATCTTCAGATTGACTGCTAAGATCCTTTGGAGAACCATTCGCGGTTAGCAATCCCATCTTCCTCTGTTTGTCAATTTCAATTTCATTAATTCTAATTGATTGATGGGGTTTGTGATTCATTGATTGGGTTTGTTTCCAATACATATGGGTTTTACGTGTCTGATTTATTGAAGAAAATGGGGGTAAACCCCATTAGTTCTGATGTTTATATGTTTATAACTTCTCTGCGCCTTTATGTTCATGGCAAGGTGTAGTTTGTGATACCCAGAAGAAATATGTTATTGGGCTACTGGCTTCTGGTCTATACCTGTCTGGTTTAATTCCCGAAAGCACCATTGGTAAGCTAAGCAAGCTTCAATCTTTAGATCTCAGTAACAATAAGATTACTGGGTTTTTGTCAAATTTTTGGAGTTTGGGGAGAAGTTTTAAAACCCTTAACCTATCATATAATCATATTTTTGGGTCACTGCCGAGTAATATTGGTAATTTTGGGGGATGGGAAAGCCTTGATCTTTCATTCAATAGTTTTAGTGGCGTAATTTTGGCGTCTTTCAGTTCTTTATCTGGCTTACAAGTGCTTAAACTTGATGGAAATGGTTTTGGAGGAAGCATTCCAGTTGGGATTCTTAAGTGGCAAAATCTAGTTTTAGTTAGTATTACTTCTAATCAGATTACTGGAACAGTACCAGATGGGTTCAGCATTGCATTTCCAAAGCTTAAGAATTTGGATATCAGTGGGAATGCGATACAAGGATGGTCTTTGGATATTTTTGGGATGAAGTCAATCACTTATCTCAATATATCCATGAATCTGTTTGAAGGGTCTGTGATGGGTGTTTTTGAAGCTCCATTAGAGGTTATTGACTTAAGCCAAAACCAGTTTCATGGTCACATCTCTCAGGTGAATGCTAATTCTAGTTTCAATTGGTCTCATTTGTTTACCTCGATTTGTCTGAGAATCAACTTAGTGGTGAATCGTTTCATGATTTGAATGATGCCCATAATCTCAAACATCTTAATCTTGCCCATAATAGGTTTTCTCAGCAGGAATTTCCTGAAATAAGTAAACTTCCAAGTCTTGAGTATCTCAACCTCTCGCGAACCAGTCTGATTGGGAAAATTCCCACTGAAATCTCATATTTGACTAGCCTAAGTATACTAGATCTTTCTGAAAACCATCTCACTAGCCGAATCCCTGATCTTAATGTAAAAAATCTCCATCTTCTCGACCTTTCGCTAAATAAGTTAACTGGACAAGTACCAATACCTCTCCTAGAAAATTTACATCAGATGCACAAGTTTAACTTCTCCTTCAACAACTTAATCTTTTGGGCTTCACAAATCACTCTTGAAACCTTTCAGACCATATTCGTCGGGTCATAAATAGTTGCCCCATTACTGCAAATCCTGATCTTTTGAAAATAAAGCACACCAAACATCAAGGACTCAAACTGGCCTTAGCTATATCACTCTCAGTTACTTGTTTTCTAGTGGGTTTGATTTGCTTAGCCTTTGGATGTAGAAGGAAGAGTAAAATGTGGGCAGTTAGAAAATCTCATACAAAGAAGAAACAAACATCTCAGGCCCTTTTCATTCCAAACCAATTCAATAACTTGGGTTGTAGATGTCAAGGTTGCAACATCAGTCCCAGTAGTGATTTTCGAGAAACCTCTGTTGAACTTTACTTTCTCCGATCTCTTATATGTAACTTCAAATTTCAAAAGAGGGACTTTGCTGGCAGAAGAGAGATTTGGACCTGTTTATAAAGGATTTATGCCTGGTGGTATCCATGTTGCTGTAAAAGTTTTAGTCCACGGGTCAACCATGACAGATGAAGAAGCTGCAGCGGAACTTGAATATGAACTGCTCTAAATGCCCACATTATGGTGAGCCATCATACATTTTTGGGAGTGGAGGAGCTCGTGGAACAGCTAATGAGATGGATATGGAATTCCTTGGTGAGGTATGTTAATCAGCTCGATCCATCTTAATAGTTAGTTATTAAGAGTTATAATACTAATATCACTTCTTTTACGCTCGTCCACTCATCGTCGAGTTGATAAAATGTTGGTATTTTGCCATCTCTTGAGATATGCAAGTATCTTTCTGCTTTCATTATCTTACTTGTTAATAAAATAGGGACTTTAAAATTCTTTGTTTATTTCTTTTTACAGGTATGGAATTGGTTCCAGAACAAGAGATATGCTACCAAGTCAAAACTGGTCAAGTCTCCTGACAAGCTAAGTGTTTCGCCTCTACCTCAGGATGATTCAGTTCCCATGAGAAATGCACCTCATTTTGTACCTGGACCTGTACCTATGCATGTACCTGCTCTTCCTGGTAAATTCTATAAACTATATACTCGATGTCAATCTCCTTGTTGTTCGCATTCTTATATGATAGCTACAAATGCTTAGAGAATCTTTTTTTCACACGGGGTGAAGAAGATAAAATGACAAGGTTTGAGGGCGAAAGTCAATCAACAACTGAAAAAGGTAAACATGATGTACAAAAGGCCCCCAGCTTTAGTGGTCCATTGATGCTTCCTAATAAAGCTTCTTCTAATAGTTACTCTGTTCCAATACGTTCTTCAGGAGGTAATGGAGTTCGTAGAAATTCTGAACTATTTGTTGTGATAACCAATCGCCGTATTACTCACCCTCTTTATTTTACAGGGTTTTGTTCATTTGAAGATAAATTGAAGGCGAACCTGGTTCAAGTCAAAGGTTGTTTTTCAATCACATCCGAAAATATGGACCATGCAAAGGTATGTTCTGTTTGTTTATTTTCTTTGCTTAGTAGTAAAGGAATTTCGACTAATTTAAATACGGCTTCCGTTGGATATCTCGTTAAGTACAATTCCGAGAAGATCACAAGTTTGTAACTAAACTTGGAAGCTTTTTATTAATTAACGTAATATGACTCAAATTCTTTTTTGACATTTTATTATTGTGCAGGGTTTACCACTTAGAAAATATGCCAATGTGGGTGATTGGCTTCTTGATTCTAAACAAGTGGTCCGTTCCCGCCTCATTATTATCTATTTATAGTAGATTTTTTCTTATTGAAGCACTCTGCTCCGCAACACATAATTACTTAAACATTGTACTACTAAACACATAATTTTAGAAAACAAAGCACAATTCGAGTTTCTAGAAGGTGAGTGGTAGATATCTTGTTTCACTCGTGGTTTATGAGGTTTTTTTCTAGCTCATTTTATAAATAACTATTATCTTTCAGCAGGGCAGACTGTAAAGTTACTTCCGCTAGCTCGCACTTTAGAGAATTGTGCAACTGTAAGATGTATTTTAAAATCTATTGTTTGAAGTTTCCTTGTGAAAGTAAGGGTATATTAGAAAAGATGATTCTTTGATATACTTTGGCAGGTGAAGGCAGCCTCTGAAAGAGAGCAGTTGTTGCTTCAAAAGATTTTAGAATTGCAAACAAGGTACATTGGGGTTTAATAAATTTAGTATCAATTTCTTCAGTTTTATGCCATTACTGATGCTCAAAACTGATGTTTTTAATGCTTACTACCTATGAAAAAACTAATATAATATTATTTTAAAACTTAATGGTCCTTCCATGCAGGATGATTAACATAAATGGCGAACTTACGGCTGAAAAGTTGAAGCACATGCGGGTATGACTACTTAATAACAATTATCCATGATCCAACATTTAGAATAAGACAAGATATATGTCTTAAAGATGAGTTGTTGGTTTACTTGCATCCTCTTTAGTTTCAGTGCATTGTTTTGTGCGATAGTAAATTGATGGGGAAAGAACCCCTCGGAGTCAAGGCTACTGGAGTAATAATGGTAGATGATAATGGAGACTTTGATGTCTATGTAGTGTTTCCCTTGGCCGCTTCTATGTTAGATATGCAGAGTGCCGAAAAGATCAGCTCCTACATAAACAGTACAAGAAAGCCTGAGGCCTATATTTTGAAGAGTGGGTCTCTGGTAGACACTGATTCCCCAGTTATCCCTTTGTTTTCCTCTAGAGGACCCAATGACATCACATGAGACATTCTTAAGCTAAATATATCGGCCCTGGGAGTCGATATCTTAGCTGCATGGTCGCCTATAGCTCCACCGTCAGATGTCCAAGAAGACAAAAGGTCTGTGAAGTATAATATAATTTCTGGAACTTTTATGGCATGCCCTCATGTTATTGGTGCAGCTGCATATATCAAAACCTTCCACCCTGATTGGTCTCCTTCTGCGATCAAGTCTGCTCTTATGACTACTGCTATCCCCGTGAACTCTTCAAGAAACCAGATGCAAAATTTTCATATGGAACTGGCGTTATTGATCCTGTGAAAGCCATAAATCCTGGTCTTGTTTACAATATTGTTGAAGACGACTTATGGTTGCTTTATTAGTTTTTTTTGTGAATTGGTTAAGTTTAGCTCTGTAATCCAGTGATTGAGTTTGAACACATTGTACTTAATGAAGGTAATATAATTTATCCAAATATTTGCCTTTTGTATAATATGGTGGTGGTCCTTTTGTATAATATTTTGCAATATTTGATTTTTAATTTTTTGATTTTTTTTTATTTTGTATTTTTTGATTTATTGAAGGTATTTTAAAAATGTCATTGTTGATGTATGAAAACTCTACCACGTCACTTTAAAAATGACGTTAAAAAATTTTAACTACGTAATTTTTTAATGACGTTATTTAGTGACGTCAATAGAATACACTAGCCGGCCGACCACCGGAATTGGGTATCAATAACGTCATTTTTAGAACCCCTTATACGTCACTTATTAAATGACGTTAATACATACCTTTCCACGTCACTTATTTAATGACGTTGTTAGTCCGTACCTTTCCACGTCATCGCCTTCGACGTTATTTGTAAAAATGACGTTAAATCCTTTTTACATCATTTTTAATGACGTAAAAACCCGTATTTGTTGTAGTGATAACATTGACCATATCTTTCAAAGTTCTATTTTTCCTCTCAGTAATTCCATTTTGCTGAGGTGTATAAGGTGTTGTAGTTTGGTGAATAATCCTTTTCTGAGCACAAAACTCTTCAAAAGCGGGTAAAACATATTCACCACCTCTATCTGACCTTAAGATTTTAATCTTCCTTTCAAGTTGATTCGCAACCTCATTTTTGTAAATTGTAAACATCTTTAATGCTTCATATTTACTTCGAAGTAGATACACATGACTGTACCTAGTACAGTCATCAATAAAAGTAATAAAATACTTTTTCCTACCTCTTGTTTGGATGAATTTTAAGTCACATAAATTATTGTGAATTAATTCGAGAGGTACTGTCTTCCTTTTATTAATTGATTGAAAGGGTTATTTTGCAAACTTTGCTTCAACACATATTGTACATTTTTTTGTAATCAATGCTGAATTTAGGCAACAGTCCTAAATTCATTAATCTGCGCAACGAGCCACTATGAACATGTCCTAATCGTGCATGCCAAACATTAAAAGACTCAAGGATGTAAGCAGAACCTTCAATTTTATTGATAAACATAGGGGTTACATCAACATTAAATTTAAACAGGCCATCACACAAGTAGCCCTTTCCTACAAATATTCCACTTTTAGTCAAGACACATTTGTCCGACTCGAAGACTAGCCTAAAACTTTTCTTACTTAAAACTGATCCAGACACCAAATTCTTTCGAATATCTGGAACATGCAGAACTTTATTCAGAGTAAGTTCTTTTCCTAAGGTGGACTTTAGGACAACCTTTCCAACTCCTTCAACCATAGAAATTACTGAGTTTCCCATGTATAGATTTTCATCATTGTCCACTTTGTTGTATGACAAAAACTGGGTTTTGTCAGAACAAATGTGGCGTGTTTCTCCAGTATTAATTCACCAATCTTTGGCGTTACTGATCAAGTTTACTTCAGAGACCACAATAGAAAGGTTCTCCATCTCAGATATGTTGGCTTGAGAGGGCTGGTTTTTTGAAGAATTGCCTTTCTTCTTCCTGCAGTCCATTGCGCGGTGCTCTTTCTTACTGCAGTTATGGCAGTTCCCAAAAAATTTCTTGAAGTCTCTTCCGGTTGGACCCAGTATAGGGTTGTTACCCTTCTTTCCATTCTTCTTATGGGATTTGCCCTTATTATTTGAAGGATTGCCTTCAACAACATAGGCCTTTGATTCCAATGAACCAATTCCAATCGCTTTCTCACTATTGCGATTGTCTTCTTCAATTCTCAAACGCACAATCAAGTCCTCAAACTTTATCTCCTGGCGTTTGTGTTTCAAATAATTCTTAAATTCTTTCCAAGATGAAGGTAATTTTTCAATTAATGAAGCAACTTGAAATGATTCGCTCAAAATCATTTTTTTTGTATGACATTCATGCAGGATAATCTGTAACTCTTGCACTTGACTGATAACTAACTTAGAGTCAATCATCTTTAAGTCAAGGAATCGACTGACAACAAATTTCTTCGTACCTGCATCTTTTTTCTTGTACTTCATATCCAGGGAATCCCAAAGTTCCTTGGCAGTCCTGAGTGGACTATAAACATTGTATAGTTTATCATCCAGCCCATTCAAAATCTAGTTCCTGCACAAAAAATTAGAATTGAGCCATGCCTCCACAGCAGCGACAGTTCTCTTGTCAGTTTCATTGTCTTTGAGAATAGGGGCACTCTCCAGCAAAAATTTGGCAAGGTTCAGTGTAGTCAGATAAAATAACATCTTCTGCTGCCATCGTTTAAACTCCGCTCCATTGAACTTTTCCAGCTTTTCTTGATGAACACGAACTGCAGTTTCGTTAATTGTCATCTTCACAAAACTTAAACACAAAGAAGAGTTTGTGAAATCTGTCTTAAGATTGTAGAACATGTATTCAGAATTAAGTTAAAGATAAACGAAAAGGAAATTGAAAGCACTGAAGATCGAGGCTTGCAGTCACTGTAATTTCCTTAAGACAGATTTTACCCTGCATATAGTGCTTCACAGTTTTCACGATGCCTGTCTCCCAAGATACAACGATCGAATCGTATAACTTAAAGCACTCAAGTCGATACGCCTGTCGAACAATCTGTGATTTTACTCTCAAGAAGGAATGAAAAAGAGGAAATGAGATTTTGATATTTTTTTGTGTGTCAACACATCAAGAATGATTATTTAAATAAAGGAAAAAATGTGTCATTTAGAAGCACCTGTAGATAGGGTTACGTTCCAAGACATATCTCTGAGAAGAGTTGTGTCTCTTGAAGAGTAACTGCATTCTTTATTCGAATAGAATCTATTTCTATTTGAATACATTTTACTGCCAGATTTATTTAAATAGAATCATAATCTATTCGAATAGATTCTTCCTGCCAGATTCGATTCTAATAGAATCATAATCTATTTGAATAGATTCTTCCTGCCAAATTCTATTCGAATAGAATATTATTCTATTCGAATACAATCCTATTCGAATAAACTTATTCGAATATAATCTAAAATAGTCCAAATGGGTCATGGGTTGGTTGGTCCACGTAAGCCAATGGGCGTCCCTATAACAAGTCTTCACACACTCGCCTCACGCACTTGTGAGGGCACTACTTACTTACACATGCTATACATGTGTAACCCAATATAAAATGAAAATACTCTTTTCACTTATCCAATGTGGGACTAACAGTAATCACCAAGGTTTTATTCAAACCACAACGAAAAAGGCATGTATTTTTTCTAATAATTTTTAATGTTCAGATTCGAACTAGTTATGATCGGCAGAAGTTCAAGTTGGTTGTGTATCTTGAAGATTCGAACTGGTTAAGTTACCTGGAGTTCGAACTGGTTATGTTGCCTGAAGACTAGAGCTGGTTCTATTCGAGTTGCTGAAGAAGAGTTTAAACTAGGTCGAAGTCATTCGAACGAGATTGGAGCTCGTTCGAACGAGATTAAAAGATTTTATATTTTTTGTTCAAAGACCAATGAACTCGTTCGAATGAGATTAGACTTCGTTCGAACGAAAATTAACTGGTTGCCATATTGACTTTCTTCTGAGATGTTGAGTTATGCCTCGTGATACGTTCAACTTGTAATTGGTCCTCTAGTTTATAAAGAGCACTTAAGTTATTTTGTTAGCCTATCTTTTCCCTGTGAGTTTAATTATAGACCTAGAATTTGAGAGACTCCATTAAAGCTTTAGAAGCTTGGAGAGATCGTTGTAACCCATTTGATTAACGTAGTGGATTGTTCTGGGAATAGTTTTTTTATCAGTAAGGGTTTTCCACTTCCCTCCTCTGGGAATTCTAGCATTAGTTATTGTTTTATGTTTCTTAGCCTCATTGATTGGCATATTTGCGTATCGTTCTTGTAGTAGAAGAGAGATTAGCTAACTCTATTCTCAATAATTGATATCAGAGTGAGCGTTAGGGCTTGTGTGGTGAAGAACGATGGCCGATCTAGAAAAGTTAAAGATCACAAAGTTTAATGGATTAAACTATAAAGTGTGGAAGATGCAGATAGAAGATTACCTCTATCAGAAGGATCTTGATTTACCGTTAGGTGGAGTTGAGATGAAGCCAGTAGATTTTGATGCTACTAAGTGAGCGCGATTGGATCGTAAAGTGCTTGGAACCGTTAGATTAGCGTTATCATATCAGATTCAACACATGATCTCCAAAGTTACGATTACGAAGGGTTTGGTAGAGACGTTGTCCGCTATGTACTCAGAACCGTCCGGGGCAAATAAGGTTCACCTTTTACGGCGCTTATTTACTTTGAAGATGAAAGAGAATGGTAGTGTGCAAACTCATATTTATGAGTTCAATACCATACATGCTCAACTGGAATCTGTTAAAATTACTTTTACCGAGGAGGTGAGAGCGTGGGCTCTTCTGGGGCAGATGCCAGAAAGTTGGGAAGGATTCATTACAGCTATGAGAAACTCATCTGGAAAAGGAAGACATCAAATTTGACACTCTAGTCTCGTTGATTATGAGTGAAGATAATAGACGTAAAACATCTGAACCCTCTTCGAGTACAAACGACAGTATGCTGAACGTCGAGGAAATAGAGAGGTCTTACAGAAAAGAGCTAAAATTTGGAAGGGATCGATCATAGTCAAGAGGAAAGTCTAAACCGCCCGGTGTGTGTTAGACTTGTGGAAAGAAGGGTAACTTCAAGCGAGATTGCAACTCCTCTTCTTCTTCTAAAAATATTTATGATGAAGAGAAAGATACAATGAACCTTACAGAGGAAATTAATTATGAAGAGGCTCTACTACTATCGTGTGACAATGTTAACGAATCTTGGATTGTTGATTCGGGCGCTTCCTTCTATGTTACTGCGAACATAGGTTTTCTTACTAATATTATTAAAGGCGACTTCGGTACGATCTTTCTTACAGATAAGAGTGCACGCAATATTACTGGGAAGGGAAACGCTAGGCTGTTGTTGCCTTTAGGAGGAACATTAGATTTACAGAATGTGTGACTTGTACCTAAATTAGGGCGTAACCTTATATCGGTTATCAAATTGGCGGATGATGGCAGTTATATGAGTACCTTTGGTGTGACCTTTTGGAAGGTTACAAAGGGAGCTATGTTGGTAGCTCGAGGCCTGTGACAAGGAATGTTGTATATAACGCAAAACACAATTTCCACTATTTGTGTAGCCACTCCAGGGATTGATACAAGTACATGGCACAAATGGCTCGGTCATATGAGTGTGAAGGGGATGAAGATAATGGTAACAAAGGGAAAGCTAGAGGGTCTTGTTGAGGTTGATTTCAAGTTTAATGAAGAGTGTGTTCTTGCGAAGCAGAAGAATGTCAGTTTCAATTTATCTTGAAAATTAAGGAAACTTGGAAAGCTAGATCTTGTACACATGGATGTTTAGGGTCCAACCAAAGTGTCTTCTCTTGGTGGCTCTCATTATTACGTTACTTTTATCGATGATGATACTCGTAGAGTGTGGGTCTACTTCGTGAAGAACAAGTCAGATGTGTTCGATAAATTCAAGAGGTGGAGGGCTCTAGTTGAAAATGAAACCGGTTTGAAACTGAAGTGTCTAAAATCGGATAACGGGGGCGAATATTGTAGTGACGAGTTTGAAGACTTTTGCGCATCAAACGGGATTAGGAGATAGAAGACTATTCCCGAAACACCGCAACAAAATGGTGTTGCAAAACGCATGAACTGAACAATAAACGAAAGAGCGAGGAGTATGAGACCCAACGTTGGATTGCCAAAGTGCTTTTGGGTGGATGCGGTTAGTACGGCGACGTACTAGATTAACAGAGGGCCTTCGACGACTTTGGACTTTGGAATTTTTGAAGAAGCATGGATCAGTATGTGCTTGATAATTTAGATACAATGACCAAGTTAGATGCAAAGTCGATGAAGTACGTTTTTATTGGATACGATGGTGATGAGTTTGGGTACCGTTTTTGGGATGCGAAGAATTAGAAAGTTATCCAAAGCCGTAATGTTATATCCAATGAGGAAGTCTTATATTTAGACTTTAAAGTACCTGTGGAAAAGATTCGAGGTGAAGTAGCGAAAAGTGTCGATATTAAAGATGATGAACCTCTCGAGAGGATGATGTAGAAGTCATTGTTGAGTCTGATGCACCAGATTAAAATGAGGAACCTAATGATCTAGACATTCCAATAGCACTTCAAAAGGAGCCGATAGTTGTATGAACTCCGGCTAGGTACGTTAGCTTCTTAAATCAGTAGTTACTTACAGATGGTGGCGAACCTGAAAGTTACAAGGAGGCTTTAGATGTGGAAGCCAAGAGCAAGTGGGAGCTTGCTATGGATGATGAGATGCAGTTATTATCAGTAAATCGAACTTGGGATTTAGTTCGATTACCGAAAGGGAAGAAAACATTGTACAACAAGTGGGTATACAGACTATAGTACGAATCTGACGGTTCAAGGAGATTCAAGGCTAAACTTGTGGTGAAGGGCTTTCAGAAGAAAAAAGGCATTGATTTCGGTGAAATCTTTGCTCTTGTTGTAAAGATGTCTACAATTCAGGTTGTGATGAGTATAGTTGCAGTTGAAGATTTGCATCTTGAGCAACTAGATGTCAAGACCACATTTCTTTACGACAACTTTGATGAAGATATTTATATGAAGCAGCCAGAAGGGTACTCTATGAAAGGGAAAGAAGATCTTGTGTGTAGGCTCATGAAGAGCTTATATGGTTTGAAACAAGCGTCGAGATAGTGGTATTTGAAGTTCGAACAGTTCATGTCCAGAAATGGCTATTCGAAGAGTAATGCCGATCACTGTTGTTTTATCAAAAATACGGGGAACTCATATATCATTCTATTCCTGTATGTAGATGATATGTTGGTAGCAAGTGCCGACATAGGAAAAATTGTTAAGTTGAAGGAACAATTATTCTGGGAGTTTTCTATGAAGGACTTGGGGTGCGGCAAAGTAAGTTCTTGGTATGCGTGTTACAAGGGATAAAAAGCAAAGAGAATTGAAGCTAGCTGAGTATATCGGCAAACTACTTAAGAGTTTTAATATGGATGGTTATAAAGTTGTTGGTACACAATTGGGATGTCACTTCAAATTATCAAAGGATTATTGTCCAAAGACGCAGAAGGATCACGATGAGATGCGGAAAATTCTTTATCAATCCGCAGTTGGTAGCCTAATGTAAGCTATGATATGTACGAGACCAGACATTGCCCAAGCAGTGGGAGTTGTTAGTAGGTATATGAGCAATCCAGGTAAGAAACATTAGAGAGCTGTGAAATAGATACTGAGGTATTTAAAGGGGACTCAAGATATGGTATATGTTATGGGGGTTCTCAAATATGCTTACAAGGTTTTGTTGATTCGGATATGGCGGGTGACATGGATAGGCGAAATAGCACTAGTGGTTTTGTTTCTACATTGGGAAGCGGTACAGTTACATGGGTTTCTAGGCTACAGAAGATTGTAGCTTTGTCGACGACGAAGGCGGAATATGTTGCAGTTACAGAAGCTTGCAAAAATATGGTTTGGCTTAAAGGGTTGATGAAAGAGCCCAGTAAAGAACAATATTCTCCTAAGTTGTATAGTGATAGTCAAAGCGCTATACACTTAGCGAAAAATTTAACTTTTCACTCTAGGACCAAGCACATTGATATTCGATATCATTATATTACTCACTCCTCGAGGATAGTGTGTTGAAGTTCGTGAAGATTCATACTGATGTGAATCCGGCCGATATGTTTACGAAGGTGGTGACTTTTCAAAAGTTGATAACATGTACAACTTCTGTGGGCCTTCAAGATTGAAGGTTCAGGTAGTTCGAGCAATTTATTTGGAGATCTGGAGATGGGTTATGATAAATTCGATTTCAAATGGGAGATTGTTAAGGTATGAACTCGAATTATGTTTGAGGTCGTTTTAGTTTGAGTTGTTTCAGTTCAAGGATTGAAGACAGATTGAAACGGATTGAAAGTGAGATTTTTAATGTTCAGATTCGAACTGGTTATGATCGGCAGAAGTTCGAGCTGGTTGTGTATCCTGAAGATTTGAACTGGTTAAGTTACCTAGAGTTAAACTGGTTATGTTGTCTAAAGATTTGAGCTAGTTCTGTTCGAGTTGCTGAAGAAGAGTTCAAACTAGGTCGAAGTCGTTCGAACGAGATTAAAGCTCGTTCGAACGAAATTGAAAGATTTTACATTTTTTGTTAAAAGACCGATGAACTCGTTCGAACGAGATTAGACTTCGTTCGAACGAAAATTGATTGGTTGCCATATTGAGCTTTCTTCTGAGACGTTGAGTTATACCTCGTGATACGTTTTACTTGTAATTGGTCATCTAGTATATAAATAGGACTTAGGTTATTTTGTTAGCCTATCTTTTCCCTGTGAGTTTAATTATAGCCCTAAAATTTGAGAGACTCCATTAAAGCTTGAGAAGCTT
This sequence comes from Kingdonia uniflora, assembly GCA_014058105.1. Taxonomy (NCBI): domain Eukaryota; kingdom Viridiplantae; phylum Streptophyta; class Magnoliopsida; order Ranunculales; family Circaeasteraceae; genus Kingdonia; species Kingdonia uniflora. Next base: position 23,953 of record JACGCM010000600.1, read on the forward strand.
GGAGAGATCGTTGTAACCCATTTGATTAACATATTGTATTGTTCGGGGAGTAGTTTTTTTTATTCGTAAGGGTTTTCCACTTCCATCCTCTAGGAGTTCTTGCGTTCTTTATTGTTTTGTGTGTTCTTAGCCTCATTGATTGGCATAGTCCGCGTATCGTTCATGTAGTAGAAGATAGATTAGCTAACTCTATTCTCAACAACCTCCCCTTGAATTACCCTAAAACACACTCAGAAACAAGAGTGGGTAAGACTATAAACAAATAGTTGTATATCAAAAGAGGTTTCTCCCATTAAATTTCTTAAAATATCAAATAGTTGTATATTAATTTTGGATCGCAGCTGATGGGAATTACCCTCTTTAATAGTCATTCTCACCCTCAACGGACTATTTATATTTATGTTATTTTGATTCAAGTTTATCTATTGCTAGAGATGCTAAGTTGATTTAGGGACTTGCTTGTTTAACCAACATAAGGTTAAATAAGAAGTTTTCTCAATTTACGTATAGTTTTATTTCAATTAGAATTAGGGTTGCTAATTCTAATCTCTATTGTGTTTATAAAAGGGAGGTCTAGGTTATTTATTTTTAAGTAAGTATTTGTTAGAGTTGTTTTATTTATGAAAGAGTTGAGTTTTCCTCTAAATTAATACTAGTAAGATCTAATTCAAACTTAGTGTTAATCAAATACGAATTAAGCTTCCGCGTTCGTAGATTTACATAAATTGGCATCAGAGCCGCGTTCACATCTCCGGTATAGAAAGTTTCAAGAGCAAGATGCCTCTTGAAAAACCCACGATAAAGAAACCTACACTCGCTCAAGATGTGGTGAGAATATCGAATAAGCCTGATAAGCTTGTTGAGGCTTTTGGAAAGGAAGCATTTTTCCCATCCCCCCAACCACCTCTGTTGGGCGTATTAGAAAATCCTTTTCTTGAGGAAGCGTCGCCACGAGGAGCGACCATCTCAATAATCCATTTGCAAGTTTAGGTGTCAAAACTGAGGCTTACAATGGTAATGGAATCGGGATCCAAGCCGTAGCCTAAGGGCCGCCACGATAACCGACAACCCAACAAACGGCCTGTACGAAGAGACAACCCACCATAGTGGGAAGCATATCCTGCCAAGATTATAAACCCAAATAATGATTGGTTTCTACAATTTTAACCAATCGATGTGCCGATCAAAAGGTTTGAAGATAGTGAGGAGTGGGGCTGTAACGATTCGTTCGGTAGTAACGACAAACCCACTTTTATGATTGAAGAAAGAGTTCGCTATCAAAGCCACAATTTGTGATGTTGAAAAAACTGTGGTACAACCCAAGGCCAACGGACCGGCCACCACTTGACCAACTACGAGGTTCCCGCCTAGAGACGCCCCCGAATACAGCCAACAAGGACTGCCGACGCCGATATCAGTCCCTACAATGGTCTGTACCACAACAGCGCCGGGGCACTCGCGAAGGCAATTTTATTTGCTTAGGCAAGCCGTAGTAAGTTCTAGCCCGTGAGGCCCAAATTAGGCCTAAGCCGCCAGACCCGCTCCCAAAGCCACTCCGTCCCACGCTCTAGTTGAAGCCGAGTCATCCCACGATCTCTCCTGAATACCAATCGCAAATTCGTCTTCACGATTGGAAGAGATAACCAGAAGAAGATGAACCGTCTATAAAAAGTGGAGAAAAGAGGGAGTGCGATACCATACAAACAATTACAACTTATTATTTAGGAGAGACAACCCCAGCAATATGTGTTTATGCACATGCTTCATGAACAACAACCAGCTCCAGTAGTGAGTACGGTCAAAGGCCGAGTCGATCGAACAAAATAGTGCTCTTCGGCGGTAGCTACAATTAATGTGCTACTCAGTAGTGATTCAGGAGACACATATGAATCATAAGATGCAGATCGGCCTCATCCAACAGTTCTGTTCATGCATGTTACAGTCTGAGGTATCTCAATATTTAATCTGTACGGGGGAGATGATGGCCTTAGGCGAATAATTATTTCCATATGTTGATCCATTTGGGAAAGTACGTAGCAGGGTTCGAGAGTGGACCACGGTATTTTTTTTAGTTTTTTAATTTTAGACATCAATGGGCGTAGGGATGTTGGTGACAACATCGTACCCGAAAATAACTTCGTTTATGGACCCTTTCTAATCCTAAATTCAGCTAATTGTCATAACTTAAATGTTTCCCTTAATGATTATCGGAACTCAAATCTGACTTATAATCTCAGAACTGATGACTTTGTTTTGTCCGAGTTTACTTTGACCCTATTTGTCTTAAATCTCCTCACATCTGAGCATGCCTCCCTGAACCAATAATGACCTCCTGATTGCCCTGATCCTTCAAAGCTATTAGTGTTAGATTCGCGTGTTCAGACACATGTATATTACCCCATCCATCTCAACCCAAATCAACACCTCTGCACTCACTAAAACTTTCTACTGCATCCGACCCTTGTCAAGCCAGAACTCTCTAGCCTCTAATTCCAATGTGCTTCCTTGATGTAGCCACTATTTTCAAGGGATGGTATGACCTCGATTTACGATAAATTTTTGTTCGTGATAGAATTTGAAGTTTGAAGACGAGTATGCCATATCAGAAAGTTTCGAGTTCCGTGATGTTCAAAACTTATCGATTTCATGGTCAAAATCTTCCGTAGAGGGAGGGATTTGATGTGAATTATCCTCTAATTGTCGTTTCTCGCCATTAACGAACTATTTATATTATGTTATTTTGATTCAAAACTCTTATTTGAAGCTTGAAGATCTTGCCATATCAGAAAGTTTCGAGTTCTGTGATGCTTCAAAAATTTACCGATTTCATGGTCGAAATCTTCTGCATAAGAGGGATTGATGTGAATTGTCCTCTAATGGTCGTTTTTGCCGTCAATGAACTATTTAATTTGTGTTACTTTGATTTACCATCTCCATTGCTGGAGATGCTAAGTTGATTTAGGGACTTGCTTGTTTAACCAACACAAGGTAAAAGATGAAGTTTTCCCAATTTAAGTATAGTTTTTATTTCAATTAGAATTAGGGTTGTTAATTCTAATCCCCCTTGTGTTCTATAAAAGATGAGTCTATGTTATTGTTTTAAGTAAGTTGTAATAGTTGTTGGGAGTTGTTGTTTTATGAAAGAGTTGTTTTTCCTCTGATTAACCCTATTAGAGATCTAGTTCAAGCTTAGTGCTAATTAATACGAATTAAGTTTATGTGTTTGGAGATTCACATTAACAACAAAGATGTAGACTATAAACAACTTAATTATTGGACACGAGCGATTGCGCGTGCTAAAACATTAAATTTGGGATATATGGTTAGGTTTTGAATTATTTTTGATTTTATTTTGAAGTAGTTTGAAAGGGGAAGATTAAAGAGATGGTAAAATATAAATCAATGTATGGAAAGGAGTAGAGAGGTAAAGTGAAAAAAGATATAAAGTAAAAAACCTTAGTCGGGAGGAGGAGATGAGATAATGAGAAATGGGGAAGGTAATAAGATAGAAGGATAGAAACCAACGTATGTAGATAATCAAGAAGGTGAAGTGAGAATATGGTTTAATTAGGTTTTACATTTGGGCTCGGAGATAAGCCGGATTTGTAGTCTGAAGAAGAGGATGATTTTGGTTTGAACGAAAGTTTTGGTTTCACAAGGAGAAAGTTGAGTGACGAATGAATATTTGGGATGGACGAAGGAATTTTTCTAAGTACACCCTTGTTTAAAAGTAGATTAGAGAAGGATTTTCGGGGGTATTTTGAATTATGACAAAACCTCTACTTTTACAAAGAGAAAGTTGGGTTTTGGGTAAAATTTTAAGTGGAAGAAGGATTTTTGTATGAACGAAGGCTATTTTCCAAATATACCCTCAGCTTTGAGTAGTTTTTACCATTAGATGTTTATTTCGAGTTGGTTTGAGTTTAGGCTTCTCAAGGGTAGTTTTAGTATTAAGAAAATAGTTTAAGTTTACTAAAGTAGCCTCCATGACTAAGAGTCCTTATGAGTCCCTACTTTTAAGGTTATAAACACAGCCTTAGATCTTCCTCATATGTATAGGGATTTATGATTAACAGCCGAAATAATACTCATCGTATGAGTTTGGCTGGAAAATTATACTAGTTTATCTATTTAAAGCACAACAACAAGATATGTAAGATACCCCATATTCATAT
>JACGCM010002542.1:0-42705 GCA_014058105.1 Kingdonia uniflora
ATATAAGTGGCGCAGTTAAGACTCAGCATAAATTATCAATGACATTTCATTAGTTCGAAAATTCCTTACAGATTACTTTACAGATAACAGGTGTTCAGACAATTCACAGATTATTTTACAAACTACATCAAGTCACAGCTCGACATACATCTCAGCAGCCACCGAGGAAAAGAATGCAAAATTGAAGCAACTTCCAAACTCTGATCCCCTACACGAATGGACCAGGAAACCCAGAACTGGAAATCACCAATCAGAGTACTCTTTATATTACGGTGGCATTAAAGTTACTCTCCAAATTCCCAACGTCCGGAGGATTCCCCATGCAGCAAAATTGATAGAACCATTGGTTCTAGAAAACCCAAAAGCCACAAACAGATATTCATGAAGATTCTTTGGAAATGATTTTTAGGTATTATTACAGTATTAATGAAACTTCTCAGCCAACACATCTCGCCCACAATGCGTCTCGTACTATTGGCTAAGAGGGGGCGGTTGTAGTGCTTATTCCGCAACTCGGACGCATGCTTCATTTCGACCATCATACGATAACTCGACCTCATCAACATACACGTGGCACATGACACAGTGCATGACACATTACAGTTACAGAGTTCTAGTAATCGCTTTCGAACTCTCCATCAACAGTTTGAGCCAACAAACGCACAATCATCAATAATGCGTTACAAACAGCAAAGATCAAAACGTTACACAATCAGATTAACAATATATATTGTAACGTCATCATTAATGATAATAATGGTCATCAAACGTCATATTATAAAACCTATAAATATGACCGAATAATTCCAGATGAAAGAGGGATGGATCACCTATACTCAAATATTTAGAACATAATTTATAATAGCTAGCAATTCTCAATAAAATCCTCTACGAACTTAGTCTTTACACTAAAGATACTCAGAACGCTAATGAACAGTGAATAATAACTTGCACAAAAATTTAGCGTGAAAATCTTTGAATAAGTTAAAAAACATAACCTTCTCGAGGCTATTACAGACGCCCATTGTTTTTTTTTCACAAAAATTCAAATTAGCACAAAGTCTTGGGCGCCCAATTTTTTTTTGTTTTATTTTATTTTTTAAATTCAAGTCAGTCGAAAATTAACAATAGCAATCAACCACTTAATATTCTTAATTATTCGTGTTATTAAACAAAGAGGTAAAATCAAAAGGCAGGAAACAATGGACTCTACCTGCCCTAGTTATATACCCACCTCATTCAAAAGGCAAACCGACCCAAAAGAAGAAAAAAAACTAGTTTTAAGTCGAATCACAAAGATAAATGTAGTAGGAAGATCCTATCCCAAGACTAGCAAATATAGAAACACGTAGATCCCACAAATGCAGAAGATTGATGTTATCTTCATTTCCTGAGAATTGTGGTCTCGGCAATCATGGATGTTACGATGTAAGGATCCATGTTTGAAGCTGGCCTCCTGTCTTCGAAATAACCTTTACCAGCTGCCTCTGTATCTCGGCCAACACGGATTGAGGCACCACGATCTGCGACACCCGTTGAATCACAAACACCAATATATGTGTCAAAGAATAATAACATTGGAGAGAATATATTCTTTAATCGGAGTAGGCAAAGAGAAATAAGCACATACCCATTTGAATGTGTTAATGTCAGCAGTTTCATGGTGTCCAGTGAGACGACGTTCGTTGCCTTCTCCATAAGCAGCAATGTGTTCCTTGTGTCTCAAACCAAGCTTGTCAATTGCCTTCTTGATGATCTCAAATCCTCCGTCCTCTCTCATAGATTTGGTGCTGAACCAAATAAAGTGAACTCCGTAAAAAATATAGACCTTTATTTCTAGAAAGTAGCAAGGACAAATGGGGCAAATAATTGTAAACACAATGGTAAATCACATGTACAATACCTGTAGTTAGTGTGAGCACCAGCTCCATTCCAGTCACCCTAGTGATACCAAGAACAAAAGTTACAACATTTAAGCAAACACTTCCAAACAAAAAGGAAATAAGGAAAGTGTAATCTTAACACAAGCTCCTGCATACAAAAAAATACACAATAGCCCTATGCTTATAGCTAAGAGAGTAAACAAAACTAACCGGAATAGGCTTGGGGTCAAAGGAGAGAACAACTCCAGCAATCTCAGTTATCCTCTGTTAACATAGGAAGCAAAAATAAGTATGAATGAATACCATACACCTAATAATACATTCAACGGATGTAAATAACTAACGCATAAAATTTCTTCATAAGATATTGGTGAATTTACCTCTAAGATATATCGAGCTGCCCACACTTCGTCTGCAGCGGAGATACCTACGGAAGGGCCAACTTGGAATTCCCACTGTGCAATAAAGAGCAAGATAGAATTAGGAAACTAAGAAGATTATTTTGATAGGGAATTCAATGAGGAATATAGAAACAAGTACCTGTCCAGGCATCACTTCCCCATTGATACCACTAATTTTTATGCCTGCATAGAGACAGGCTTTGTAGTGAGCATCAACGATGTCACGGCCAAAAGCTTTGTCAGCACCGGCAGAGCAGTAGTAAGGTCCCTGTAAGACATCAACCAAATAAACTATAAGAGCCATGATTTGCTTAGTTACAATTATCTCAACACATAGTATAAATGCACAAGGATGGTAGAAGAATAGAACCCAAGGATAGGAATATAAATGACTGGGTTTTGTGGATGGAAATAGGAACAATTCTTCTGACTTTTTAGAGTAAAAGAAATAAGTGGAAGAAATGCAACATCAAATGACACCATATTTCACCTCTTCACAAAACATTGTAGAAAATCAAATTATTGTACCAATAGTATGGAAAACAATATCAATAATGGCAGGGCAAGTCTACCAAAGCTCAAACTAATATTTCAGACCAGAATTTGAATTGTGATATTTTTCTAATTTAAATTATTACCTGAGGGCCAGAAATCCTCCGATGGGCCACCCGATGGGCCATTTGACATCCTTTTGCAAAAGGGTGTACTCCTGCTCAATACCATACCTGTTTCATCCAAATCAAAATAAGTTAGATATATTTATCAATCACCCGATTAATTCTAGCAGATAAAGAGGCAAGAACATTTAGACTGGCAGAAATATAATTATTACCAAGGCACTTCAGCAACCACATCAGGATGGCTGAAGATCTTTGCTGCATCATATCTCTTGTTTGTGGGGATAGGCTCCCCCTGTGGAGTATAAGCATCACAGATTACAAGAATATTGTTGCCTCTCCTGAATGGATCCTTAAAAATTGCTTGAGGACTGTATCAAATTATTGACCAAATTAGAAAACAAACTATCAAGTGCAAGATCAAAATCAAGAAAATTATTAAACCATACAAGGCTACAAGTTACAATAAAAAAGATGAAAAACGCTTACCATAGAATCACTTCACTATCTTCTCCGGGAGCCTGACCGGTGCTCGAACCATCATAGTTCCACTTTGGGAGCTCGCTTGGTTCCTTAACTGGTTTAGGTAGCGTCTAATTTATAAGAAAAATAAAGCAAAATTTCATTAACATATAAAAAAAAAATAAAAAAAATCAACGATAAGTTCAATTAAATCAAGCAATAATTGGTAAAAAGGAATTACCCTTCCTTTACTTCGAACGTCCAAACCCGATCCACCGGTCCTGTTTAGCCAAAAAAATCAAAGATTTAAAATCAGTACTACAAATGATCATCATAAACAAAACACCCAAGATCAAACTATCAACCACACATGATTCACGAAAATCATAGCTCTACCTAAAATCTATAATAACTCAAAAATAAGTAAAAAAAATGGAATCTAAATAAAAAATAAACAACTCAATGATAGAGATCCACACCAACAACATAAAAAAAATAAAAATAAAAACAATTTTAAAAACAAAAAACAGACCATACCCATTACATATATCAGAGATCCCCACCAACCCACAACAACTACTGAAATCTAAACACACACACACACACACACAAAAACCACCTCCAAAATGTCAAAAAACCAACTCAAAGCTTCACAAAAATAAAAAAAGTTTGATAAAACAGAAAAATTCCAGACACCCAAACATGATTTCCAACTAAAACACAGATTAAAGCTAAAAATTTGATGATCACAGTAACAAAAACTATAGCTTGACATGGAATCCCGAGAAACATGGAGAGAGAATCTTACCATATGTACTCAGCGATGATCTTCTCTGTTGATTCAGAGAGGTTCAAGTTGATGAGATCTGTAAGCAAAGACATACTGTGAACAGAAAATCGAAAATCACAATCTCTTTCTTTCTTCAGAGGTGAAGAAGTGAAGGGAAACAGAGGGGTGAGGAGTTTTTTATAGGCTGGGTTTGATGGACTTGTGGTTGAAGTGGATTGGGAGATTAAATGATAATAATATTTTTTTTATTTAAAATAATTATTGAAAACAAAATAATTTATCTGTTTTGGAGGACAAAGTTCTGAAAAGTCAGAAGTCTTTTAACGGTTGGTGAGACTTTGAGCGCGTGGTGGAATCATTAAACCAAGTAACCAAGGGTGAAAAATTATGTTTAACTGGTAATCACAATTAAGTCATACCTAGAGGCACTTGATTATTAAGATTACCCAAATTACCCAATGCATAGAGATTGAGATCGAGATCGAGATCGAGTAAGTAGGTTAAGTTCTGCCCGGAATATAGATTGTGTGGGTTTCGGATCGTGGGATTGAGCTAATGTGCAAAATTTGAATCATACTTGAAAATTTTCAAACATTGTTCAGGAATGGAAGACCGAGTTGTGAGTGTTACTATTTCATGCGTGTTTAGTGTTTTACATAGGACACTATTGGCCAACCAAGACTAGTTTTAAATGAGGTAAAGCAAATTAGGAGTTTCTTTTACCAATCACGAATCCATCACACTATCATTTCCCAGTTTTCAGTTCCACACCAAGTAAAACTTTGGCCACTTTACTGGTTATCACAAAAAAATAAAATTTCCAGCAAAATGAAAATGGTGATATTTTTTGTTTTAAATAAGGAAGGGTATCTTATTCTTTTGATCCTATCTATATTTATGGATATTTTTGCTCGGAAAAAATATATGTTATCAGCTCATTTTCTAGAGAATCAAATCCTGGAAAAACGGTTAAAGTTTGAAAAAGTCCTTGTACGGAAAATAAATAAAATCAAGATTAAAAAATGACAATTAGGAGACTTTGGATTCGCCGTTCCGGTTTTTGGCGGGTCGTGCTTGCATATCTCTTAGCATTTGGAGAACCCAATCAGAGTCTTCCACGTGGCAGAATATGCAATTTGTCTTCAAATCGGATGACGTGGCGGTATTCCTGCCGTTTTAAAGTAGAACAATCTATCTCATAATTAGGATCTGTGGTGAAATTTATTAACCTCATGCACAAATATGGCTTCCAATTAGGCTTAAATAAAGAGAGTATATTAGCTCACTGTGGTGAAATTTATTAAGGCGTTAATGCTGAAAATAACACAGATTTCTAGATATTAACTTTTTTAATATCAAGTGAGGAAATTGTATATTATTATTTTTCACGCCCCAAATTTGTCATCAACATTTTTGAAGATATTAGTATAATAGTGCTTGCTTAATTTGACATAACTAAAGTGAGATCCCTCCTTATAAATCTACATTACGAAGGGAATCTTAACTTATGTGAAATTAAATTACTTAGCGTTGTTTTATATTCACCTTCTAGCATATTTTCCCAAGGCATGCGTCAACACTAATTGGTGAGACTACTATTTTCTACGTGAACTTATTGCTTAATGTACACTGACTAAGTTTTATCAAGTTATTCGTTTCTTGTTTTGCTGAGCACTAGAAACTTAACTTACGTTAAGGTGTAGTGAATTGAGCGTTACTATGCGTTTGTCTTATCCTATCCAGACTTTATGAACTGAACACGCCTAGACGGTCACGCTCAGCTGTTGTTGTAATTCTTGTAGACGGTGATAACGCCATTGTCTTGTTGGACGACAACTCAATTAACATTGGTGGATGACAATTACAAGGACCTACTAATATGAAACCCCAAAACCCCTCTCGCAATGAGATATCTCAGAAGTTAAAGCCATTTCCTCTATTAATTACTTCCTTCCTTAATATGTGTTATGAACGATACCTACAACGACATGCTCAATGATCAAACTGCAACGATTTAGACTAAATTGGTTGCTTTCGTATGTATTTTACATAAGCATAAGATACATAAGAGACATTAATATGCTAAATAAAATATTAATATATATAGTTAGGAAAATTACCGAGAATAAAAATACATTCTGAATTGCATTAAAAACCAATATTAGCAATAATTGAGTAAAGGTAGTGGCTACTTGAATTGCATTAAAAATCAATCTCCACAAAGCAAGGGAACAAGGCAGAATACAAACGATGGCATCAACAAAGCTGACGCACGGCCCCACTCACCTTCTATTTGCAGATGATATTTTTATGTTTGTAAACGGGAACACCAAATGCCTGCGAAGCTTAAGCTCATCCTTACAGACTATCAGGTGGCATATGGGCAAGAGATCAGTGTGGCCAAAAGCAAGATTTTCATGAGCAATATTTCTCTTACCTGAAGAAGAATTGTCTCAGATATACTTGGCTTCAAAAATGGAACGTTCCCCGAAACATATCTGGGTATCCCACTTATACAAGGGAGGGTTACAAAGCAAACTATTATACCGCTTAATGAAAAGATCTGAAAGAGGGCTAACAGCTGGACTGGAAGCAAGATTTCTTTTCAGGGAATAGTTACTCTAGCAAAGTTTGTCCTTAACAGTATCCCCATTCATAATATGACAATTTACAAGTGGCCTCGGTCGCTTATCAAAGAGGAGACTGTAATGGCTTAATTTCAGGATTCAAACTTAGCCTTTACACCAAATGTGTCTAAAACGCTCAAGAACAGTAAACAATAATAAACAAGATAATTTAGCATGGAAAACCTTTGAATAAGTTAAAAATCACGAGCTTTCTTGAGAATTTTGAGAAAGAGAAGATGATCTTATTGAGGTTGCTAACTTATTACAATGAGCGCTCTGAGTATGTGGAATTTTGGAGTAAGGATTCTTCTGTATAGAATTGTCTGTCCGTAATCTGTAGTTCTCTGGTCTTATTTATAGGTCTTATAATATAACTGTTTAATGACCATTAATATTCTTAATAATGGACGTTATAAAATATATGCAAGATGTTATTTGACCAGATTGTGTAACGTTCTCACCTCTGTTGTTGTATAACGGCTCTATTGACGACTGTACATTTTCATAAATCGAACTGTTACTGTGGAGGTCAAAAACGATGACTCAAACTGAGGAATATTGAATATGCCTTTAGTAGTGTTTCATGTATGTTGATGAAGTCGAGGATGAAGTTTGAGTCCGAGATACGAAATAAGCTATTACAAGACGGCTCTCAACCAAGAGCACGAGGAGCCTCATAGACGAGTGGTGTTGGTTGAGAAATTTGTACTGTATTTGCTTCTTGATGTTGCTGTCTTAATTCTTTCTGTGCCATCTGCTCTGTTAGTGAGATCGAAAGTTCGTATGTAGTTCGAATGATTAAGCATAAGTTCGAGATGTAGAATAAGCTACTACAACCGCCCCCTCTCAGCCAATAGTACGAGAAACCTTGCGGGCGAGTTATGTTGGTTGAGAAGTGTCATTAATACTGTAGTTAAAATCTGGGAATCATTTCCAATGTATATTCATGAGTATTTGTTGGGTTTCCTAGAACCAATGGTTTTAGTCAATGTTGTTGGCATAGGAAATTCTTCTGACGTTGGAAATTTGAAAAGTTTATTTTAAATGCTCATCATAGTATAAAAAGTATTCGAAAGTGAGAGTGATGAACCAAGTCTTCGTCTCTGATTATCTTCTTCTCTATTCTTGACTGTTGAGAAGAACTTGATTGATGAGAGTATGGTGACTGTCATGAACTAATCTCGGGAGTCTAAGATTCGTAGAAAAATAGAGGAATTACATATCATGTACTTTGGATACCAACCTCCGTATTTGCCGACACTGATTCCCATGTCGTCTACATATCACCGCATGTCATATGAAGAAGTGATGGAAGTGGGGGATGATTATTATCAGATGGCGTAGTTTTACTATCTACTAACATTTAAGGCAGAATGCCAAAATGGGCTTTGTTTGTTGGCGGAGGAGGCTGCTGCAACTGAAGATGAAGCGGCAGGCGTTTGTCTGAGGAAGTCTCGTCGGTATCCTGCTAGTGATTGGGTCCTTTCTAAAAAATAGGACATTTCGTGTGTCTCTAACATGCGGGGTGGGGGTTATGGTGGAAGAGGTGGCGATGATGGATTTTTTCCATGGACCATAGATATTGGCCATGAAGAAGATCTTTAATCTGTAGTTTCAAGTTCTAACAGTTTCCCGAATCTTACAGCATGGGATCAGGGTGTGGTAGTTGCTTCAGTTTTTCATCATCTTCCCTGTGGACTACTATAAGCAATTCAAACTGTAACTTTGTAAAGTAACCTATTTAAATTATTTAGAACATTTTGTTATCTGTAAAGTATTCTGTAAGAGAAATCTTTAAACTAATAAAATGTCATTGTTCTGGTATTTTGTTTTCTAGTATCGAGCTTGTTTATGTAGTTTTCTGGTGTAAAATAGGAGTCTATCAATAGGAATTAGTTATCATAGGGTCTGATGGGGAAAAACGAGCTGTAAAGAGTTTCGTGTGCATGATAACAAATGGTAATGATAGGTGAGTTTTGAAAATTTAGAAGAGTTCAAAAATGTGATTTGGCGAAAGAAATTATGTATTGTTTTCTGCAATCTGTGTTCTCGAACTGGATGACAGAGTTTTTTTAACTGTGAGAAAGGGTTGACATTAATCCGTAGGTGGTACAACTGGATTCGCTTGATCTTTGTATGTTGCCATCTTAATATTTGCTCGTATAAAATCTGAGGATATATTTCATACTATGGAAATAATAACTTGTCACAATATTCTGCATTTGATGTGGATATTCTGGTGTCCCAAAAATTTTCTCAAAATATTTCTCTCAGCAAAATTTGTGGGGTGATCTGTATTTGTAGAGATCTTCCTCGGGGCTATAAGTATTGATTCCTTGCTGTTATGATTTGTATCATTTGTAGGGATAATTTTGTTCTGAAGGTAGTATGTTTAAACATGGTGAGGACTCATGCTCAGCGTACTCAGCAGGCAGCAGATGGTCGTTTCTATATCAAGGCCGCTGAACTTCGTGAGCGATAATTTTGTCGATTGCCTTATGATGTTGTACTTCAGGAGTGGCCATTAAATTTGGTCAGATTAGATGATGAATGTAAGCGTGTAGATTATGATCGCTTTTTCTGGTGTAATGTTTTTCAGAGGTCGTTCCTGAGTGTCACGGTGCAAGAACTGACTGTTCGATAACTCGCGTGTGACAAGATCCTCGGAGAGGATGCAAGGGTAGTAAATGGAGAGATAATTATGTGTGGGGAGGAGCACCATCAAGGTTGCTTTAGATGTAACTGGTAAGCTCGGTAGGCTCGAAGTATGAGAGCTCGTACGAAGTATTCTATTTGCAGTATTCTGTGTTGGAATCCAAATAAATGTAAGGTGAGGAATTTTGAAAGAAATAAAATAATGTGATGTCTCGATCTGCTTGAATAAGAATAAAGTATTATGTTTTACTCTTTGTGTACAGATATTGTGGGAGACAGTTGTAGAATTTTAACAAATGTAATAATATCTTTGAATTTTGAATATTAATTTGTTTTAGGAAAGTTTTACTGTCTTGGTAGGGTATAAAAGTAAGGTGATTGGTCATTTGTGTTGTGTTTGAGAAAAAGGTGCAGAGTTGTTTAATGACAGACAATAGGGACAGACGTGATGACGGTTGACATTATCACAAAAGTCATGATGATGCCCTTAACCGAAAAGGCGTGCCAGTAGAGAAAGTAGGGGTGACCGACACGTGTTTGACGGAGCCGCCATTTCAAAAATCGAGGGAGAGTATAAAAATACGTATCTCTCTCCCTCATAAATTATTTACAGTTTCAGAGAGAGAGAAAAGTTGTGCAAATCTTATTTCCAAGGAGAGGAAACGCTTAAGCTCTAAGTGTGATTTGAGAAGGAAATCTTCATCGGGCGATAGAAAACTGTTGGGGAAGCGACGGGAGTGCTCAATCTCGGCAAGACGTCTGGGCAAAGCTGAAGACTGTTATTCTTCAAGTACGGGTTGGTAATATAAAGCTCTGTCCATTTGATTTATGTTAGTAATCTGGATAATATTTGTAATAATCTATTTGATATGTAGTAACCTGTTTAATATGTGTATCTGATAATGTAGATGTTTTAGGTTTATATTTTTTTTGAATGAATATGAGAGAGTTTTAGAGTTGGAGAATATTTATATATGAACAGTTTGTAGAGAAAAAAAATGTTTGCTTGAAGAAGGAGATGGAAAATTGAAATGATTGATTTATGTTTTTTTGTTTTAGGAAATTGTAAAATAGACGTGCTGACTGGGTAGAAGGTGGGTTTGTTTTGTCTGTATGTAATGTAGAGATAATGATAAAATATGTTTTTGTATATGTAGATTCGATATGAGTTCTAAACCTAGTAATCCCACTAGTAAATTTATAGTATTGTCCAGTTCCGAGGAAATATCGTCGTCAGGGAGGGGGGATGAGTGTAGTATTATGGAGGAAACGGTAAATAGTGTAAAGATAAACGTAGAGGGTGAGGGACCCAGTAAAATTGAGGAGGCAATAGAGAGGGAGGATAGATCAGAGAAATAAAAAATCCTTGTTATATACCCAGAGGGGGTAGATGTAGGGAAAGAATACTTGAAATATAAAAAGAAATTGCAGGGAGAATGAGGAAGTTATGTGGAGGATCAAGGTCTCTTGTTCAGGGCCTATATCCCCAGTAAAGAGGATGAGGCTATATACAACCAAGTACCATGCTTAGATAAGTGGAAGAAGGATAGAGGGATTAGTGAGGAGGTTAATCTCTCATATTATAATGGCCTCGGGCTATCAGGCCCGAGTAATGGGCTTTTATGTTTTTTAGATCAAGTTGTATATGGCCTTATAATTCCTCTGACCTTCTTTTAGAAAGGGGTTATGAATGTGTTACAGTGTTGCCCTGCCCAGTTAAATAGAAGTGTTTATGAAATGATGAGGGTATGCGATGCACTGAATGAAAAATTGTGGAAGGAAGGGACTGCGAAGCAGTTCAAACCTGAAGATTTGATTAAGTTTTATAAGTGAAAATATATCAAAGGTTGAAGTAGTGGTTACCTGTATAGTGATTCAGCTAGGCCAAAATTCTTTGATTTCGAATCTGCGGGTTGACCCTGGAGCGACCACCTTGTGTGGGTTGAAGGTAACTGTATGCAAGTTCCAGATGAACCGACGCTCGAACTAAACCATAGATATTATAATCCGAGTAAGTAATATTGACCAATCTTCAAATAGCCAATAACTTGTCTTCGATCTGCTACTAAATGTTGTATTCTTTATTTTGGCAGAACCCAAGCCTTTATCTATGCCTGATAAGGCAAGTCTATTCGACTGCGTTGCTCGAGATCAGGACAAGCTAAAATAGGTACTTAGTGAGCTTGATATTCGTAGGGATAAAATGGTAAATTATGTAGTACCCAAAGTTCAACGAGCTCATGAGAAATGAGCTATGGCTGAAGGGAAAGTTCACCTTTCTGTGGATGATGTTCTTAGTCTTCTACCTTCTGTACCTCAGACTACCAAGCAGAATACTCAGAGGTCCAGGAGGTCAACTCTGTAAAGTACCTCTATCACTGGGGTGGCCGCAGCGGCACAAGAGATTGCAAAGTCTATTTCTGGCGATGTGGAGGAGAAACATAAAGTGAGTGCGGTTGCCCTTTCTGAGGTCGAGAAGAGCTCGATGAAAATAAAAAGTATGATGAAAAGGGTAGTTTTTGAACTAATCCTCATGTCGCAACTAAGATGAAAGAGCTAGAGCTAAAATACTATCTGATGGCTAGGACGGACCCGAAGTAGCTCGATGATGAGCATTATGAACATTCTTTTGCGGTACGTTCTTGGAATCCTTAATTGTGTTTATACTCAGATTCAAAACTGTTGTGCTAACTTTGTCTTTGTATGTTTGTACTGGCAACTCTCAATGCTACTGAAGGGGGTAAAAAAGTATCTGGAAAAGAGGAGCCAGGAATTTGGGGTTCTTGCAGCGAAGTTTGAAGTTCAATATGCTTGTCTAAAGGAGTTTGAAGATCAATCCGCTCGTGTGAAGGAGCTCGAAGCGGAGCTCAAGCTGGAGAAGAAGAAGAGAGCTGAAGAAGCTAAAACGGCTGCAGAGCTTGTAGAAAAGCATTCAGATCTGGTGGAGCATGATGATGCGATGTCAAAATCGGTCGAGGCCCTTAAAACGGAGCGAGATCTCTTCGTCCAATCTTATTATGATTTTGGATTGAGTCCAGCTGATGTGGAGCTAGGCCAGGTTGGTAGGTACAAGGAAATAGTTTTTCTTTTAGAGGGTCTAGAGGAAGTGATGGCTGATACTGGTGTTTCTCCTGAGAAATCACAGAAGTCTCCATTAGAAAGTACTAAGCCAGTCCGAGTAGCTAAAAAAATATTGGATCATCCTTTTGAACATGTTGATCAAGGTCATCCGGCTGGGCAAACATTGGATCCTCCATTTGAAGTTGAAATCAGCAAGAATCTCTAAACCTTTTGTCGTATTCTATTTTTTATTTGATGCAGTTTGTGCAATAGAAATGTGATTGTACTCTGTATTGTTAAAGTTAAAATGATGATTTAAGACATGTTCGTTTTGAATGTCTATATTATAACAAAATATTTTTACTCTATGTAGGAGATAAAACGACTGAGAAAAACAAATTCCCAACTGGAAAGGTCGTTGAGTAGAGCGAGGGATTCGCGGCTCGTATTCAACAGGTACTTAATAAAACTGAATATGAGAGAAGAGAACTTAAGTTGAATTCAGAGAAAACTTTTAAAGAGTTATATGATCTCTAGTGTAGATATGTTAAGATAAAAATTGAAAGGGATGAGGTATTAAGAAAGGAAGAGAAATGGGGGGCATTTGTGCAAAAACCGAAAGAGCTGACCTGTTTTAATGACTCGAGTGATAAGTCTAGGTGTCAAAGTATGTTAATAGCTCTGATATTGTATTTTGAGGTCGATCTAGATAGTGAACGAGGGTTAAATGAAGTTTTTGTAGAGCTTTTGAAGGAGATAGGTATAGTTTCGGACCCAGCTCGAGTTCTGATTTTAGCTCAAGAAGCATATAATCGTCATAGTTTTGAGGCAAGAAAGTGTTCTGCTCGAGCTGATGTTGTAGTGGCGTGTTTTCCGAAAGGATAATCTTCTCCAATACTTATTCGTAAGGAGAATGCAATAAAGACTTAATAGACAAGATTTTACGTGGAAAACTCAGTAAAAGCTGAGAAAAACTATGACCTCGAGGAGGATTTTGATGTAAAATCTAATATGTTGCTAGCTATAACAAATTTTGGAGTGAAAGTAGGGTTAGGAAGTAACAATGGTAAAGTTTCAGATTGCCAGATGATTAATAATCTATTCTCTGCCTATATTTATAGTAGATTAAGGCAGTTTACAAAAAAAAAAATAAACTGTCTCCTATTCCGGGGGGAGTGGGTGAACTTTACTGATCTCTAACAATTCTTTCTTGACCAGGCACAACGGTTACTTTTAGTTGGCCGAGGAGTAGTGGTATCTTCTCGAATGTTATCTATATTCGATTATGTATGACTGTCTTCGACTATACTGTGCTGGCTTACTCTTGTCGAATTTGGAGAATATGCTACTACAGGTGTGTCTATTGTATGGGGTGGTGTAGAACCTTTATCTGATATGTTTAGCTTTATGTAGGATCAGAGGACCATAAGAATTGTATTTTTCAGGATAAGAAAAGAGCAAATAGAGTTCAAAAATGATTAGAGGTGAATTAAAGGGGTTACAGGATGAGTTGTTGCAACACGTACAGCAAAAATATCTTTAACAACGCGATTGTTGAAAGAAGTGACTGTTCGAATGAAGATAAAAGCTAATTTGAGGGTTTTAGGTGTATTGCAGAAAGAAACGCGTCAGCGGCTGCATAAGGCGCATATGACATTGAAGGCGAATAGAGAACACCAAGGCTGAGAATATGTGGTTCACCAAAGGTGATGAAGAAATTATTGGTAAAAAACCCATTCTGAGGTCGAGGGAATTGTCATCAGAAGAGGGTGAGGAGGAGGTCGAAAGCCTGATACCCCGATCGCGGCATTAACGATGTGAGTGTGGTAACCTTTACCACTCCGGTAGATTTGCAAGTAACGAATAGAAAGTGTTCAAGAGATAAAGGGCAGTTTTCTCATTTCTTGAAGAATCAAAAATAGGGTATTCTCATTTTTCTTTACCGGCCCTGCATATGTGTTAGATCTTTGTATACTGTTGTTGATGATAAATAAAATATGTTCTCTGTGATGATGAATAGAACGATGGGTCGATATTACTCAAATGCCATGTTCTTGATTTAAACTTGTCAACTGTGAGATATAATCTGTTGGTATAATTGAATAATTATAAATGCAAACTGTTATGATAGGTGGAACTGATAGTTATTTAAAGTCAGTATGACGCGTCATGCGACCAAAACAGACAATTGAACGCTGAGTTAAGCTCGTGTAAGGGGGTACTAAAAAGCATTATTGGATTGGAAGAAAGCATGAAGGCGGAGATAGCACGAGAACGAAACATATGAGCTCGATTATCTGTGGAGCTACAGAAGAAAAAGGTGGACCTATCCAGTGGACTGAGAAACATAGAGGAGTTAAAAGGAATTATAAGTAAGAAAGAGGTTAGGTTTACAGGTGGCTCGAGGCAAGCGAGCCAGCAGGGGGCAGAGTTGACATATGCTCGAGTTTAAATTATAAAACTGTTTGTAGAATTAGAGGAGGAAGGTAAAGCTGTGAAAGGCTTACAATTCTAAGTAAATGTGGTTGAAGCAGAGATAGCTGATACGCGAGCTCGCGCTTCTAAGTATGAAGTGTTGTGGCTAGTTGCTGATGTTTTGATAAAGAAGATGGAAGATGCCCGTGATAAACAGAACGATAACACAAATGCGGCTTGGAACAAAGTAGTGACTCTAGAGCATACCATACAAGTGTTGAAGATAAATACCTTGGAGCACCTGGAAGAGAATGCAAAATTGCGTGACGTAAATATGAAGTTAGATGCTGACCTATTGCAGGCGGAGATACGTCTTGATGAGAGGAAGGAAGAATGGGAGAATCATGAAGCCAGAATTGATAGGTCAATATCTTTGATTTATCAGATGGATGAGTTCATGACAGTGTTGGAGTCTCAGAATTCTAATGTGTTAGAGTCTCAGAATTCTGAGTTCATGACAGTGTTGGATGAGAAACGATCATTTGGAAGCTTCGTTGAAGGAAGCTCAAAGTAAACTTAACAAGCTTATTTTATCTAAACAGGTAAAGACTGAGGCAGGTGACATGCATGAGAGAGATATGACAGCAGCGATTTTATTCTTTGCATCATAGTTCAAGTGATTGGAAGTAGAAAGTAATCTGGTGTATGATGGTTTAGTTGGCAAAAGTACGCAGTGTGACATGAAGGCAATATGGTCTGAGTATCTAGGTCCCATGGTAGCCAAAATTGGAGTTATGAAACAGAGTATGGTTAGAGATGGAAATAAAATTGTTATGGGGAAAATGCAAGAGTTTATGCGTCAACGGTTATACAAGGGTTATGCACGTGACATTGCGGGACTTCTAATATAGGTGATGATTCGAGTGATAGTTCTAGTGAGGAGTAATGATTATGAGGAGACGCTATGTATACTAATGCATATAGTATATAAAGTGTATAAAAATAGGACTGTCTAGAATAGTAATTTATACTAACCTTTTGATAAACCAATGATACTTTATGAGTTGAATATCTGTTGTATAGGATGATCCTGAAGGCTATCAAAAAGTAGATGATTGTTGGGGCAACAAACGTAGAGGAGTATAGATGTCAGACCGGTTTGGCCAAAGCAACAAACGATCTGTAATATAAATAAATGATCAAGTTGACAACAACAAACGATCTGTAATGTATAGATGATCAGTTTGGCCAAAGCAACAAATGATCTGTAATGTATAGATGATTAGTTTGGCTGAAGTAACAAACGATCTATAATGCATAGATGATCAGTTTGGCTGAAGCAACAAACGATCTGTAACCTGTATATAGATGTACTAGTTGGATATATTTAAAAAAGTACTATAGTGCAGGGCAATCGAACACAAGTATTTTATTGGTGTAAGATTGACGTACGATGAATATGTTAGATAGAGTACTGTATGAAATAGTAGAAAGTACTTAGATGTATGGGGATCAAACATAAATCTTTCATTGATGTAAGACCGTCATACAAGATGATAGATTGATTTGTAGAAAAGTACACTGTGATGGATTTTTATTTGTGATACAACATTAATCTCCTCATGTTCTAAGGATTAGAGATTCGATCTCCGTGTTCAGTGGCGAGATCGTAAGAACCAAGGCCACTTTTTCCAACAATGACAAAAGGACCTTCCCAATTTTCGGACAATTTCCCAACATTTACTTCTTTTATGTGTTTAGGAATTTCCCTCAGGGCGAGATCTTTGATTTTGAACTCTCTGTGACGAACGCGCTTGTTGTAAGATCGGGCTATAGCTTGGTGGTATCTTCCCAAATTCATGATTGCTCTGTCTCTAGTCTCATCGATCCAATTCATGTTACATGCCAACTGAAATTCATTTTCTTTATCTGTCATGGTATGGTCGCGTATTGGGTGATGATACCGAGTGGGGATGATTGCTTATGTACCATAAGCCAGTAGGAATGGCGTACATCCAGTTGATACTCGAGGTGTTTTGCAATACGCCCATAACACGTGTAGTAATTCTTGGACCCAATTTCACTTTTTATATGTCAAGCACTTTTTGATTCCTTCCACGATAGTACGATTAGTGATTTCGGCCTGACCATTTCCTTGTGGGTAATATGGATTGGAAGGAGAATGTATGATGTTGTGCTGATTGAGGAATTTGATGACTCTAGAGCCAATGAATTGAGGTCCATTGGCAATTTTAATGAGATGCCAAAATGGATGATGATGGTTTCCCATATAAATTTGATGACTTCGCCTTCTCATGTGCGACACAGTGGGAATGCTTCCACCCATTTAGTGATGTAATCCGTTACTACTTAGAGGTACTTTCTTTTGCCTGGTATGGTGGGGAATTCTCCTACAAGATCGAGTGCCCATCTCTTAAATGGCCAGATAACATTGCTGGAATAGAGTTCCAAGGCTAAAGCTCAAATTTGGGGGACATGTCGTTGATTGTCATTGCACTTGCTTACAATCTCAATGGCTTGAGCTTTCATTTTAGGCCAAAAGACCCCTTGAGTAAAAGCTCAATTGGTTAGAGATCGCTCTGCTATATGGGAACCACAAGTGCCTTCATGGAGTTCGTGTAGGAATTTTTGAGCTTATTTGCTAGATAACCATTCAAGATACGGCTCTGTGACCAAAATTTTGTATAGGAGACCGTTTTCAATGATGTACCGCTTAACATTATCAAGCATGCGTCTCCTTTCAGTGGGATCTATTGGGAGTTCTCCGTCAAACATGTTTTTAGTCTCAATATACTTGAGGAAAGGTTGTCTCCAATCGTCCTCGTTCTCTTTAACGCCCCCAGCATTGAAAGAATTCGAGCTTATGATATTAATGTTGGGGGCGGATAATACTTCGATCTTTACATTACGAGCTTTTGTATCAAGGATTCCTGCCAGATACGCGAGAGAGTTCGAATATCTATTTTCTCTGCGTGGTAAATGTTTGATAGTAATTATTTTGAATTTTCTCATTCTGTCAGCTAGTGCAGCTGCGTGGTCAATCATCTTTCCGTTCTTCTGGAATTTTTTTGTGTAATGGTTCACAATGAGTAAAAAGTTCGTGTACACAAACAACTCGGAGACTCCAATCTCTAGAGCCATATCTAGACCGTGAATCATTGCTTCATACTCTGCCGCATTGTTGGTAGCTTCGAAATTAAGCCTGACTACTTTCTCGATCATATCATTGGAAGGTGTGATAAACACGATTCTAATTCCGGATCCTGCAAGTCCAAAAAATTCATCAGTTAAAAGACCCTACCCCTTTCGAGTTATCCAGTCTGACTTCTCTTCGAACTTTTCTTTGAATTGTTCCTCATTGGTATCCGTGCTGTCTTCTTCCCAGTCAGGATCTTTTACTGGGAAGTCAGCTAGGAAGTCTGCTACTGCTTGAACTTTTTCTGAATGTCGTGGTTCAAAATAGATGTTATCTTCGCCAAGGGTGACTGACCATTATTGTACTCGTCTGGATATTTCCCGTTTGAATAAGATCTCTCGCAAAGTGTAATTTGTCACTACTCGAACTAAGTGTGCTTGAAAAATACTATCTCAATTTTTTTGTGATGTGTTCACGAGAGCTAGGAGCAATTTCTCGATCTTGGTATACCGGAACTCTGCTGGAGTGAGAGTTTTGCTGATGACGTAGATAGGTTTTTTCGTCTTCCCATCAACTCAAATGAGAACAAAATTTAATAAATCGTCGGTAACCGCAAGATATATTATGAATTCTACCCCCTCGTTAGGTGTACTCATCACTGGTGGTGATCCCAAGTAAAGTTTGAGTTCCTAAAATGTTGCTTCATACTCTGTTGTCCTCTCGATCTCAGGATCCTTTTTAGACTTCTATTTTGCTATCCCTTCATACAATAGGTTGAACAACCATCGACATCGATCTGAAGACTTCAAAACAAAATGATTTATTGCGGTAATCTTGCCTACTAACTTCTGTACGTCTCTCTTTGTTTTTGGAGAAGGCATAGACAATAGTGTATGAATACGATCTGGATTAGCTTCTATACCCCTCTTACTGATTAAATTTCCTAAGAATTTTCTTGAATAGTCTCCGAACAGAGATTTTTCAGGGAGCCTCATCTTGTAGAAACAGAGAATTTTGAATGTAGTGTGTAAGTCTGTAATATGGTTCTCCTTTATAAGACTTTTACATAACATATCATCAATGTAAACTTCCATCATTTTTCTAAGGTGATCTTTGAATATCTGTGCCTTCAAGCATTGATAAGTGGCTCCAACATTCTTGAGATCGAAAGGCATGACCTTATAGCAGTATAAGCCATGTTCTGTTATGAAAGCCTTCTTCTTTTGGTCATCAGGTAGCATAAGTATCTGATTGTATCCTAATGCAGCATCCATCATGGACAAGAGTTCGTGTCCCGCAGTAGAATCGAGCAGATGGTTTATGATAGGAAGTGGAAAACTATCCTTTGGAGTATGTTTGTTGAGGTCCGTGAAATCTATGCACACCCTAATCTTGCCATTCTTCTTTAGGACTGCCACAATATTCGAGATCCAATCTTGGTAATTGGCTTTTATGATAAATCCAACTTTGATGAGTTTGTCGATTTCTTTATTGACTTCTTCTCAAAGATTTAGTACTAAGGTCCTCTGCTTTTGTTTGACAGTTTCTACCTTATCTTTTAAATTGAGTTATGGCAGGCCAGATTTGGATCAATGCCCGACATCTCATAAAAATTCTAAGCAAAGACATCACTGTTGTCTTTAAGGAATTAGATTAGGGCATCTCGTTCTACCGTTTGCAGAAGAGTGCCAACGTATGTTCCTCGCTTTTTCTCTGCTGATTTTGACGTATTTTGTTGTTTCTGCGCTTGGCATATGGTTTTCTACAGAGTTTACTTTATAGTTTTATATAGTGTGTCTTATTGTTTTCTGTAATTACTATACGAGCTGTGGCTCTGAGGATTCTGGAGTGATGACAACAAATTTTTCACATGCTCGAGCTAGCTTCTGACCTCCATTGGTTTCATATATGCTGCTATTCCATTCAAATCGCTGCACCAAAAGATAGGTGGATGGAATAGCTCGCATATTGTGTAACCAACAACTTCCCATTATCCCCAAATAACAGGATTTTGTATTGATAACATAAAAGAAAATGTCAAGTATCACGGGTCCTGCTGTAATTGGTAGTATAATCTTTCCTACACGTTCTTCTTTAGATCTGTTGAATCTACACATATCAATGTCACTGGGCTGTACCTTGTCAGCCAGTCCCATCTGATCAATTGTGTTTAGAAAAAGTAGTTCGATAGTACTACCAGTATCTATCATCATCATGTGAAGCACCATATTTCTCATTTTTAACAAGATCACCAAAGCATCATGGTGATGATAGTTGATATGACTACCAGTATCAATCGTGCTTTGAAAAAGTAGTTCGATAGTACTACCAGTATCTATCATCATCATCGTGTGAAGCACCATATTTTTTATTTTTAACATGATCACCAAAGCATCATGGTGAGGATAGCTGATATGACGAACATCACAGTCGTCGAAAGAAATTCCTGTTCGCTAAGAGTTGGACTCGGGAAGTAAACGAGCTTCTTTGTCTTTTATGGATAGGTCGTAACATTGGCCGACACGTCTTCTTTTTCTTCTGTTCGATTGGTTGACGATCTAAGTCTCAACGAAGTGGCAGAGTGACATATGGTATAAGTGTTTCTCTCTTGTCGGCTCTTCGGTTTGTACGGCTTCTATAGGAAGTTGTAATTCCCGTTCTTGTAACTTTCAACGTCTACAATGTACTCATGCATTCGTCCATCAACGAAGATATACTCTTACAACCTCTATAAGGCAAAATAGTGTTATGTTTCATGATGTCTAATCTTGTGGTGAATGCAATATGGTTTGTTCTCAATGGGTTGGAGATACTTTGCATTGCAAAAAAGCCTATCATTCTAAAGTATAGGATAAATATGGGCTATGGTCATATTCATCTTAAGAAGACAGGGCTTTGGAAAGTTACTTCCCTTTCGAGGTCGCTCGTTGTTAGGTTTTGTCCGTTTTCTATCTCCTCCCTGATAGACAGCACAATTAAAATCCTGGTTGGCTGACTGATCTCGAACTGTTAATATTGACTTATGAGGTTTCTGACTATCAAACACCATTCTTACCAGGTCGATATACCCGTTGACTTTTTCGATCATGTCTTCCAGAGTTGTTGGCTTGTTTAGGATGAGGTACTCTTTCGCCCTTCCATCAATAAGTAAAGAATTGGTGAAAGCTGAAATAGTAATCTTCTGGTTGAACCGATCTACCTTTTGAGTTAACTTCAAAAAATTTAGTGAATGCCTCGAGCTTTACTCCAGGCATATGTTTAACGCTAAAAATAGAGTATAAATTCTCCTCTTTGTCTCTATTGTGTGAGTAATTCTTGATGAAGAGTTTGAGCAGCTGTTCAAAAGTTGTGATAGATCCTTCAAGTAGTGTGTGAAACCATCGCAGAGGCTCGCCTGATATGCTGGTCGGAAAGAGCCTGCATAGAATGTGGTTGGACGTAGAATGTAGGCCTAAGGCGTCTTGGAACTCTTGGACGTGCTCCACTAGATCAGTTTCTTTGTATTTTTGGATCTTCAGAGTATGGATCTTCAACAGTTCCTATACGATCGGGTTTCAAACTACACTGGGTCTTCAAACAAGGTATAGAAGAATGGGCAAAAAAATTGAAATCTAAATTCAGCAGCAAGAGCAAAAACCCAATTCATTACCACAAACCCTCTACTACATGGAAGGGCATTCAAATCGGAGCTGCACTTTTAAAACCTCACATTGGATGGCTTATCGGAAATGGAACGCAAATTAATTTCTTGAGAGACACTTGGGCAGCAGACATTCCTATTATGGAATACATTGACTTGCCTATGCACTTGTGGATAAATTGTACATC
Source organism: Kingdonia uniflora (assembly GCA_014058105.1). Classification (NCBI taxonomy): domain Eukaryota; kingdom Viridiplantae; phylum Streptophyta; class Magnoliopsida; order Ranunculales; family Circaeasteraceae; genus Kingdonia; species Kingdonia uniflora. The sequence goes on from JACGCM010002542.1 coordinate 21,896, forward strand.
AAAACTCAACAACTTCATCAACCCACAAGACTAGAACATCCCTAATGATATCCGCCTTCTCCTCCTTGCCTTGGGAATAAACATACAACAAATCCAGTGTAACCCAAATGCACAGGACGTAATGATCTGGAAGCCAGGCCTACAAGGTGTATTCACAACCAAGAATGTTTTTGATGCTCTCCGCATAAGAGAGTACACAACATGGTGGTAGAGATATGTGTGGAGTAAAGCAATCCACTTGAGACTGGGAGGTTTTGCATGGGTTTGCTAAACCTTCTCCTGCCTATGAACGATATCTTCAGGAAGAATGGCATAGCCTTGGTCTTGATCTGTCACCAATGCCCCAACAACTCAGAAATGGAAACACATACACTACTACATTGCCCCCCTGCGGCCTCTCTCTGGCAAAGGGCTACAAACTGCTTCTCCTATAATCCTATTACACCTACAGATACTTGGAGAACCATTCTGGAAAGGGGAAAATCGTTTAGCCCATATATTAAAGACTTATGAGTTTCCATGGTCTTCTCTATATGCAAAATCATTTGGTACACAAGAAATAAGTGGCGCTCAGATGGACTCAAGATTATAATCTAAAAAATCACGCTGAACATCCTAACGGATATTGTAGATGCTGCCCACCTCTCTCAACATACGATGAACAACACAGTTCATGACCTGAAGATCATAAAGGCGCTAAATGTCTAATGCAAACCACGAAAACGCAGTAATATCGAGAGCTACAAATGGTTGCTCCTTGAAGTGAACGAGGTTAAAATCTGCTGCGATGGATCAGCTATGGGCAATCCAGGACCGGCGGGGATTGGTGTAATGTACAGAAATAACACCGGGGAGGTCTTGGGCACTTTCAGCAAATCAATTGGTCAAGCTACAAACTATATAGCAGAGACCACTGCAATCATATCGGGCGTTCAACGTGCTGTAGCACACGACTGAAGACAAGTTTGGGTTGTCTCCGATTCAGCTGCAGTTATCAATACTTTCCTCAAAGACAATATACCATGGTCTCTCAAAACAACGTGAAATCTGATTACTCCTATCCTTCAAAACATCCGGTTCAGTCATGTATGGAGAGAATGCAACTTCTATGCAGATCACCTCACATGAAGAGGGTCAGACCCATAACAACATATGAAAGAATAGACTAACGGCAAACCAAGCTACCTACAGAACATCGAAGAGCATACAACAGAATACTTTATAGTCAGAAGGAGGTAAACATCTCTAGCACTATGCTAGGTGACTCGGCATTTAATATTTTCTCAGTTTTTTTGTAGTTACCTTGTTGGTTTTTACCAGGGCTGCCGGCGTATGCACTAGTGACATGTACTAGTAAATATCAAGCAACCCTCGCACTCTACTGTAAATGTTCCATAATATATTCGACTAAACTTTCTGCAAAAATATTTGACCAAATAGAGGCTAAAATTGTTATATTGTTTATAGTTTTGAAATGTAAAGCATACATTATCTAGTGGTTAATTTGATCATGTTGGATTTTCTATCTATACCGGGACTACTTTTCAGGTTCATGAGCACACATGTTAATAAGTCGTATAAGTGTTATTGGTTGTGCCCAATTGTTATACCAAGTTAAGGTAGGTGGGACCTAGTGTTACTCTTTATTAGGGTTTGAGGGTATAATGGGAAGACCACTCTAACCCTATGAGGTTAAATAGAGAGAAAGTCCCTCTTAGAGGCTACAGTACAGAAAACCATCCCATTAAGGTCTGTAGCCAATCTAAGGGAAGACTCCACTCAAGAACAGGTAATTAAACAGAGAGAAGGAAAATAGGTGATTAAATAGAGAGTAGGAAAATAGGTTACTATAATCTTTAATGCTAAATTATTGATCATAGCTGATAGTACTTTATTCTAATAATTGGTATCAGTTGCTAGGGTTCTCAATCTCTATGATTAATTTGACTTGAGTGAGTATGCCATACAAATTTGTTGTCAGGATCTCTGCTATTTTACAATCGTATTTTTCAATTGCTTTATTCTCCTCTCTCTCTCTCTCTCTCTCTCTCTCTCTCTATCTGCCTCACACATCTTCACCTTCAAACACACATCTCCATTAGCGTCAGAGCATACTCTCCAATTGCTTTATTCCTCCATTAGCGTCTTCTTCTTGATCCCATCTGGAAAACAAAAAAAAGACATAAGAAGAGTGCGATCTGTTGTTGTTTTCTCCTAGACGATTCAGATCTGTTTGTATTCATTGTCACAACTCCGATCTGATCTCCCTCTCCTCAAAGATTTAGACTTGTTTCTATAGGGGTGATTGAAATCTGATTTGAGGGGAGTTGGGGGTTTTCTATGATCTGATTTGTATAGAGATTGGGGATTTAAACAACTCTGATTTACAAAGTGATTGGGTTTTTTGAAATCTTATTTGGTAAGAGATGTACTCGATTTTTCACTTATGTTGGTTGTCGCTTTCTTAGCCTATCATCATATTTGATCTCCCTAAAACCTTTTGCAGAAGTCGAGCTCACTAGCAAGAGCTTGTCACCGATTGCGGGGGGATTTCAGTTGGCCGAAGATTGCAGAAGATGAGGTGTTGGCTGCGATTCATAGCTCTGTCCGGCCTGCCGGCGTTGGCTAGGTCGTATTCATAACTGATTAGTTTCTGTGTCAGACCGCAAAAGTAGCTCCTCTACTTGGGTTTACATTCTCTTGGTCATATCAGTTTGATGTTTTACTGGTTCTCATATAATGTCCCTTTGAGATTAGAGTGAAGTTGATGTTAGACATGTTGTAACTCTGCAAGTGTAGAATAATGGTTATTTTTCTAAGAGATGAATATTGAGTATGTTTAGAATCTTCTTTTGTAGAGCTTCATCCCCAGATTAGTATTCAAATGCTGGAGAACTGGGACAATCAAAGGTCAATAGCAATTGTTTCATCAAATTGGATTCGGACTCCGGTTGGGATACAAAATATAATATATTCCAGGATAATGTTAAGCTTTTCTTATAAGCAAATTATCCCCATACAGTTATCTTTCGGTAATTGCTTTTATGTTTCTTATGATACACTTAGTTTCTCTTGGATTATTAAGCCATTAATGACCCTGTTAAGGGATTGCAATAAATCATTAATATTTATTATTAATTGGATAATAATATCTGGCGCAAGTTATAATATATCATTTATGATATAGGGATTTAATGCCCAAGGATCTTCAATGGGGTTTAAGTGAGATCAAGTAGTCGTTAGGAAGGCGGGATATAAAATGGGCAAATACGCCCAAATGAGTTTTGTCCATGGAGTTGAACGTTTCTCCTAATATTGAGACTCCCTCGTAAAGTCTCATTAAGACTACTTTGCACTACTTAAACTTAAAATAATTAGACCACCCAAAGGAGGCTAAGAAACTTCTAATTAATTAGTGGGTCAAGATAGGCTACACGGTATGGGGAGATAAGGATAACCCTCAGCCCAAAGGTGAGGAAGTGTCTCGAGTCAAACTGTAAGTGGCCAGTCTAGTCTTGAGCGTGAGTGATCACCAACTAGGGGGCAATGTATGTCAAATCACCACCCAAATGAGGGATTCGATGATACATAGTTGTACCCGCAGAATGAATAATCAATACCATAATTATTATATACACTCTGACTCGACCATCCTAACCCCAGGTAGGATCGTGGTTAAAGACATCAAGTTATAGATCTTTTACAAATCAAGTTCAACTTGCATAAAATTTAATTTTTGGCACGTCCTTAATAATAAGTCTTTGGTTCATGCAACTATGGACCCTATGATCCAGAACCAACTGACTAATATTGAAACCTTGACAGACTCTAACTACTCTCACCGGAAAGGTACCGAAAAAGAAAAGTCAGATGTCATTAAGAAAAAGTTCGAGAGTTCCATCAAGGGAAGGCAGTACAGTAACTTATCTCAGCTTTTATCGCTAAAGTATGACATCAATGGCAATATGCACTCGTATGTTTATGTTTGTTTTTGCTTAAATTTGGTTAATATTCCCACCAGAAGTCTAAATTACTTTATGTATTCAAGACTTTTCAGTTAGAGGTTGAGAAATAGTTAGATCGAAAGATGATGGTTGTCCGGTCAGATCGAGGGGGTGAGTATTATGGTAAGATTGATTAAGACGATCAACTTTTGGGACCAATCTCTCAGTATTTGCTGGATCAGGGTATTGTAGCCCAGTACACTACTCCTGGATCATATATGGACTGAGAGAAATCATAGTCTTAATCACTTGCATGTTTGGGGTTGTCCAGTAGAGGCAAAATTGTTTAACCCAAATATCAGAAAGTTAGTTTCGAGGACTGTCAGTTGTTTCTTCGTTGGTTTCCCAGAGAGATCGATAGGTTTCAGGTTTTATTATCCTTCTCGACCCATAGAGATTATTAAGTGTGCTCAGGCTCATTTCATAGAGGAGGGAGATCACTTTTCCTGTACTATTCATACATATTTTATCTTGGAGGAGGGTTCTGAAACTCGAAATTCAACTGCTATTCCGATCAGTGTTGTTATGCTTCCGCGTATATCTGATATTGACACTGTGGGGAGTATGATTTCAGACCCTATTCCAAACCCCGTCGTAGCACCAGTTACCCCTTAGTTCGTTCCTTCACCCGCTTCTGTCTATTTTTCCTGTCGTTTCACCTCCAGTTCAGCCTCATGCTCCTACTCGGAGATCCCCTAGAGAAAGGCCTTTAGCCATTTCTTTAGGTTATCATCTTTATACAGTTGAAAGGGATTTATTTGATTTCGAGGATCCAGTATCTTTCAGTACAGCTATGGCCAATAGTTTTGTAGATCAATGGCGTAATGCCATGACAAAGGAGATGAATTCTATGTCTCACAACTCTGTGTGAGAGTTAGCACATTTGCCTAAAGGATCTAAGGCAGTTGAATACAAATAGATCGTTGTATATATGCAATCAGAGTGGGAGAAATTTTATATTTATGGTTTTATTCAGGAGACGAAGGCCTTCTTATCTCAACATTTTGATATGAAGGATATGGCAGATGCAAGTTATGTTTTTGGCATCAAGATTGATGTATGATATTCAGGATTGCATAACAGGTAAAGTCCCTGTCGTGAAGGGAAATTTCTTCAGGAAGATGATGCGACACGCAATAATTTCTTCAGATATCGCTAAGGAGTATGTTCCAGTAGTTGGTAGCCTCATGTATGACATGATATGTATGAGACTCGACATTAATTTTGTTGTTGGGGTGTTAGGAAGGTACCAACAAAACCCTTCTATTATTTATTAGCAGGCAGCCAAGAAAGTTCTTCGCTATTTGAATAGGAATATAGATCACAGATTGGTTTATAGGAGATCAGATGAGCTCATGGTTTTGTGCTACTATGACTCTGATTTTACAGGAGACTGATATGATAAAAAATCTACATCTGGTTATGTTTTTATGCTTTCTCATGGCGCTATCTCGTGGAGAAGTGTTAAACAGTCTCTTGTAGCTTCCTCGACTATGGAAGCAGAGTATGTGGCTTGTTAGGAGGCTTCCCGACAGGCTGTATGGCTCAAGCAGTTTATTTATGAGCTGAAGGTTGTTGATTCAATTTCTAGACCATTGCGAGTATTTTGCGACAATGAGGCAGTCGTCAAGTATGTTAAGAATGATAGCGTGACTATGGATAACAGGTATATTGACATTAAGTATCACGTTGTCATTGATAAAGTACAATAACAGATTATCAAGATTCCTCATTTGTCGACATTGGAGATGATTGTTGATCCGCTTACTAAAGGATTTTCGATACCAGCCTTCAGGGGACATGTTACACATATGGGATTACTAGAGTCTCCTTGGGGATCGCCATTTTATGTGGGAGTAGTTATTGATTTCTTTATTGTTACTGCACTAGAATTCTTTATCCATGTTGGAGTTATTCCCTGATTATTATTTAGTCGACATTTAAATTTGATGTTGATTATTTAGCTGCTATTATATTTGGATACGTTATTATATGTGCACATATTCGGTTTAAATTATGCAATTGCAATAAAGTTTTGGATACGAGTGATTTTATCACATGACGGTTGTCTAAGTATCAAGTGCCTATAGAGAATACTGAAAGGTTTCTCAAGTTTGCTTGGGCTGGATATGGGTAGGCACCACATCCTTTGGTCTTCATTTTAGTATGAGAGATGGTCTTCGCATGACGGTTTGTCTAAGTATTGAAATAACATGTGTCTGGTAAACACATGTTGCAGGACACTAATGGAAATGTACTAGCACATCATTAAGGTGTACATTTGCCATTCACACGTTAAACTCCACCAGTAAAGAAATTACACTTGAAAGCTATTGAGGTTGCTAGCCTGATGTCCACGATATGAATTAGGCGTGTGACCAAAGGCCTGACCAAAATTTGTCCGTGAACCGTGTTAGTCATCTTTATAGTCGTAGAGTGACGGTAAAGTTCGATGTAACATTGCCTTCGACAAATTATCATATGTAATTTTAAAAAACAAAGGATGACCATCCGCTTTTTAAAAAAACCGTGAATCAGGCTAAAAATATTTTTCTTAAAATCGAGTTAGCGCCGGGTGGGAGATTGTTAGATTTTCTATCTATACCGGCACTACTCTTCAGGTTCACGAGCACACATATTAGTAAGTCGTATAGGTGTTATTGGCTGTGCTCAATTGTTACACCAAATTAAGGTAGGTGGGACCTAATGTTACTCTTTATTAGGGTTTGAGGGTATAATGGGAAGACTACTTTAATCCTATTAGGTTAAATAGAGAAGAAGTCCCTCTTAGAGGCTACAGTACAGAAAACCATCCCATTAAGGTCTGTAGCCAATCTAAGGGAAGACTCCACTAAAGAATAAGTGATTAAACAGAGAAAAGGAAAACAGGTGATTAAACAGAGAAAAGGAAAACAGGTGATTAAACAGAGAGCAGGAAAACAAGTTGGTATAATCTTTAATGCTAAGTTATTTATCATAGCTGATAGTACTTTATTCCAACAGATCGAACAAAGATGTCATCCTCCACGCGATCCTGAAAAAACCATCGTGATAGATACTCGAGCTTTCTTTTTAGCTACGTTACAAAAATTTAACAAAAATTTAAGTACTAATAATGTCTAGAAAGTCTAATGGGTTATTTTAATTTCAGAATCTGGGGGATAAGAGTATATATAGTTTTTAATTTCAGAATCTCTAACATAAGATTCTAAAATTAAAAACTATCCCATACACTCTAAATTAAAATAATCCATTAGACTTTCTTGGCATTATTATTTAATAGTACTTAATATTTTTTAAGTTTTATAACGTAGCTAATGGTTGTTTGAATCTTTGACGCAACAATAAGAGTAATGCAAGCAAATTGAAGTTAGTTTCATAAGCAGCAAATCAATTTTCTCAGAGCAGCTGATGAAATCCCGTGTTAGCAAAGTGCCGGGCCAAAATGTGACCATCCACAGGTTAAAAGAGTCATCGTTTACTTACACCACTGATAGCGAATGTGTGGTTACAAGGACGGTAGACTGGCAGCATTACCCGTGAAATGTTTCCATCATCATTTTGTTGTCATGCGTTAGCTCATGAACTAATAATGCTATTAATTAAATGTAGTTGTTGTGTCCCTTGAAGATTAGTTAAGGCCTAAACAACCTCTTATTATTCTCATAGGGGTATTTGTGCAGACTGCTTAGATCAATGTTGACATGTTTGTTCTCTGATCTGTAATGTCTCTTAAGAACTTATTCTATTCGATGTCGATTTAAGAATAAAAATCAATACCCAACAACAACAATGATAGTCTTTGTGTTTCCTCAAAAGCCAATTTTGCTTATGAATCTAATTCCATGCCAGTTATTAGAGTTGTTTCAATATGCCTTTCTACCATGGTCCAAAACTGTAGAACACATATGGGTGATACCGGGGAGGATTTTCGATATTTTTTTGTTGCTTATCAAAAAAAAAATTATCAAAAACATTGCCATAACTCGATATTTAAAGATCATGTGGATGCAGCTAAAAGTGACATTGTGGATGACAAATACAAAGAACATTAAAAAGGAAGAGAATATATACTTCTTTTAGATAGAATAAATTACATGTTGGGCCAACTAGATCTACACTTAGTAGTGTTTTGTGATGTTGCACCATGCATAAACAAGGAAATTATAGAATGTAACTTAGTATCCTTATCTCCAAAATACATTAAAACATCGATCCGTTAATCGGCAGAGAGCTCCCCAGTGCTGATGTATGCATGTTGGTTGTATTCAGAAATAATGAGTTGATTGTCTTGAAGAAAGTACGAGATGTCCTCGTTAATGGTCGATAATTGCTTTTGTGTGCTCTCAAACTTGGAAAATTTAGGTGGATTGATTCGTCACGGCCAAGATAATCACTTGGCAAAGTGCAAAACTTACACCCTTAGATGGTTATGTTTTGAGAAAATTTTACTAGCATCCATCCAATACCATTGACATTATCCTATCTAGTATCTTGTTCATTTTTTTTTGTACGTGCCAATCATTGGGCTGGATTAGATGGCATGGGCTTGGCCCATTAAGCAGCTCGCCTTGGCACCATATTAGGCATTTCATAAGAGTCAAGGCTGCAACTTGGGCAAGGCAAACTCGAACTCAGCGTCGAAAATCTCAATGACACATGTTCACAAGGGTCATAGAGGCATCTTGCCATGGATACAGGTTAAGAAAACAGCTAACCTTGGATTAGGTTTGGGCACAAAGTGAAACATCCATATTTGGAGTTTGTTTCATTCCGTGTCTAGTTTAGATGTCAACATTATCTCGTGGTTACTCGTCGTCAGAGATTGCATCTTGAGCGACTACAGCTGAACTGACACTGAACAGGTAAGTGGGTTTATAACTATTTGTTCTATAATATCAATCTCTATGTATTTTTACAGAGTATGGAAAAGGTAATGAGTATGTTCTTTTAAGATAACAAAACTTCTATTTGAATAGATTCATTTTCTATTCGAATAGAATTGAGAACATTTATATTCGAATATATTTTGTTGTATTCAAATAAAATAACTCAGACTGTTTTTTATTCGAATAGATTCTTTTTTATTCGAATAGATTGGCTCAGTTTGTTTCTTCATGTTTCTTTTTATTCGAATAGATTGGCTCAGCCTGATTTTTATTCGAATACATTTATTTCTATTCGAACAGAGAACGTGATTTATGTTTTCAAATAAAAGACAACTTTCCTTTTTTTAGAACTCACCTCTTCCAAAACCTATTTTTCAGAGCTTGATATTTAGAGAGATGAGAGATTTTAACGAGCGATTCAACGCGAAGTAAAACTCAACTTGAATCAATTGGAGAGATTTAGAAAACCTAATTATTGATTTGTAAAGTTTGAGTGATTCAAGCTTTGAAGCTTTGGTGCGTTATCCGATGCGAGGTATTGCGAGAACGGAAGGGCATTGCGAGAACGAGGAATCGACTGCGGGGAGTTCAATTAGAAGAGAGGTAATCACGGGATGTGCTTATCGAGTCTGTAAGTAATTGAATACTTGTAATTTGATTTTAATTGTGGATTGTTTAGCTGTCGGGTGATTCGACAGCGGCCTGCGGGTTTTTTCCTGAGAAAAGTTTTCCATAGGGTTAAAATTCTTTGGTCTTGTATTTAAATTTCCAACTGCTTGCTTGACATTAGATAATTGTATCGATTTGAACTAGGTAAAGCATAGACCATTAATTCAAAAGAATTTGGACCTATCGATTTTAGACCTAATTTATTCGAAATCGACTAGTCTTAAGCATCAAGGAATTTCAATTGGTATCAAAGCGGTCACGCTTCGAGGATTAACAACCTGAGCGTGGATCCTTACTCGATTGCTTGAGATTAATGTATTCTAGAAATTTTGGAGGTCCCATAAATTGCCCGCCCCTCTTCGATGGCAAAGACTATCCTTATTGGAAAGTCTGAATTATTGCATTCTTACAATCACTCAGAGAAGATGTCTGGATTGCTATCGAAGATTGATGTATACACCCTACCATGGTGGGTGATGAATTTGTGAATTTGAAGAGGTCCTTAAGCCTATGAATAAATGGTCTAACGATGAAAATGAAGCTGCTAGTTATAATAATAAGGGTCGCAATGCTATTTTTATGGCTGTGAGCTTAAGTGAGTTTCGACACATATCTGTTTGTTCTACTTCGAAAGAAGCTTGAGACATATTAGTTCAAACTTATGAAGGTGATGATACAGTCAAGGAAAGTAAATTACAAATGTTCACCTAACAATTTGAGAATATTCGAATATATGAGAATAAACCATTTGATGAGTTCTATGCGAGACTAAGTGACATTGTCAATACTAGTGCCGCATTAGGTACAACTTACTCGGATGTTCAAATTGTTCACAAAGTACTAAGACCCCTTCCTAAGTGCTTTAGATCCAGACGTGGTGCTATAGAGGAAGCTCAAGATCTTAAGAAAATAAAACCAGATACATTAGTTGGTAAATTACGAACGTTTGAACTTGAGATGAAAATGAAAAACCTTGAGAAGAACAAAAGTGTTGCTTTTAAATCTTCATCTTACTTATCTTCTTCTAAGGGTACTATAGAAGCTGACAACTCATCTGATTCAGATAATGATGATGGGCCCGATATAGATTCACAGATTGCCTCTATAAGTCACCAACTTAAAAAACATATGAAACAATGCCAATTTCAAAAGCAAGGGCAATCGGTGAATCATAAGTCGCGAAATCATGATCAACATAAAGTGAATAACCGGCAGACCAATCTTGACACTAGCCTAAGTTAAATTGAATGTTATAAGCTTGGTCATTATGCTTACAACTGTCCCAATAAGAAATCTGGGACCAATCATAAAGCTATGAATATCAGCGTTTCTTGGGATGACAGTGATGATGAGAATAATAACAATGAAAGTCATCCCCAAGTAGTTGATAACAGAAATTATCTTACATATCCTACTTTTCTTAATTGTGGCAATAATAACTCTGGCATATTTGAACTTAAATTTTTTGATTAAATTAGAGTAATCAAGAATAAAATGAGTTTGAGGACCCGCATCTTGAGGACTTGTATGCTCAGACTCTCGCCAAGTGTATGAAACTCGATAAACTTAACATAGTCTTGAAAGACCAAGTTAATACACTTACGCGCAAACTTCAAGACAAAACTGAGAGTACAAGTCACGAGATAGAGGTACTTGAGAATGAGAAATAAGGCCTTCATGACAAAGTTGTGTTTTTTAAAAAAGAAGTTACTGATGCAAATGAGAAAATGAAATCAACTTTGGACGAACTTCATTCGGCCTAGCTTGATGTAGTTCTATTTTAGCAGAAACTTGAGAAGTTCTGTCATGGCCAAGAACATTGATAAAATGTTATGTATGGGAAAAACGAATAGTGACAAAAGGGGTCTAGGATATGATGAACCTCTTCCTAATGCCAAGATTTCTCAAATCACTAAGTTTGTGAAAATAACTGCTTCTACTTCGGTACCCAAACATAATAGAATATTCGCTACTCATAATCACGCCAAAAGGGTCTCTTACTCTCAGATTTATTATTGTAGTATATGTTGTCGAAAGGGACATCTTGCATCTTATTATAGATTTGTTGGACCCTATCAACCATATGCTCAACCTTTTAATGGACAAAAATATAAGTCATATATGAGTTTTTCTAATGTGAAAAGTGAGAATTTGAGTAGGTGGGTTGCTCCAGAAACATTACCTTGAAAGGTAATTCGTACAGTTTGGGTGCGAAAGGATGACTTGTCGCCACAAATAAGGTAATAAATCAAAACTGAGACGGGTTATCAGTATGCTCCAGTGTTTAGGTACGTTTCTTACCCTATCTCAGTTGGGTTTTGTTTTGTTTTTTTGTTTTTTTGAGGGTAGTAGGATATTGTTATGGCTTTTTATCTGCACTTTACACTTTAGAAGCTTTTATCTCTGGAATATTCTTGCTAGACTTGGACTATGTATTTGTTTTATATTCATTTATGAGATAATTATTTGGTAAAATCTCAACTCACAATAGTCAGTGATTTTCTTGTTTAAACTAAAAGCTCATCGTGGGTAGAACCACGTGAGAATAATTGCAGAGACTTCGTACTTAATGTTATGTGAGGATCTGACCTTATTTATTAGCTTTTAGTGTTATGATATTTACTCTTCTGTTGATCTTATTGTTTTTGATCTCATTTCATTTCCTTACTCAATTGTCCAATGGTAACATCAAAGTCAAGTTATACTAGTAAAACTTTTCTATTTTTATTCGAGGAGAAAAAGTGATGGTGTCCAACTGAAGATGTGATAATAGGCATTTTTTTTTCTCTCCCATTGTTAGCCTTCGTTATTTCCAACCATTTTTTTCACTTGAAGCCCTTTGTGCCTTAAAACATGTCTTTCATTTTTCTACCCAAATTCTTAATTCTTATACCCATATGTTCTGAGACTATTCAGTGAGAAGAAAAAGAAAAAGGAGAAAAAAAAAATTTGTATGATTTTTTGGGGAAAGGTGAATATAAGAATATTATGAGTTCCCAAAAGAACTTTTTATTATCTCAATCAGTGTCATGAAAAAAAGAGAGAAAAGAAAAAAAGAAAAGAAAAAAAGGGAAATGAAGGAGTATTTTTGTTGTGTGTACTCAAGAAGATAGAGTGAAAGAAGGTGAAGTTGTTTTGAAGTAAGATGGAGCTAGTGTAACTGTAGTCTCAGAATGCCAGCAAAACACCTACTCCATCATAAGCCTACCCATGCCTACATTATAACCTATTCAAAGACCTATTTGATCTTGAGTTAGGCACTGTCAGTATTAGTGGAGATTAGAGATAATGAGTTTATATTAGTTTTAACTTGACACCATTAATGACAAATGAAGTTCCTTTCTGTGAGATCTTCCAGCTCACAGTGTACCATTTTTGATGAGATATGATTATTTGCTTGCTTTTTATTCATATTCATATCTCACACAAAGTGTTTACTAGTCAATTCTCAGTAATTTTGAGTGACCATCATGAAAGGCCTAAGTAGAAATAACTTTCCAATATATTATTCTAACTGTGGCTGAGTAATACGTTGAAAACTGGGTATCTAATTGACTATGCACACACATATACCAAGTAATTTATTTAGTAATTGTTTTATAACACATTGGCTATGTTCACTCTTTATTGAATATTTTAGATTCATTGTCTTACTATCATGCCTTATGTTTAGGGGGAGTGTTATCTTCTTTTGCTTATTTCTTTCATAGACACTCCCCATGTGTGTTTTTACGGGGGTTACCATAATTTTGAGGGGGAGATGCACATTATTTTGAGGGGGAGATGTACTTTTTTTTGGGGGGGGGGGGGGGGGGTTTGATGGTTTAGTGTTTTCTAAACTATATGTTCGTTTTACTTATTTTGACTTTTTGAGTATGCTATCAGTCTATCTTTTCAGTGTTTAACTCATTCTGTGATTGTTCTATATTTTTTTCTATTGGTTTGCTTCTCTTTTAATTTGCTATTTATCCTTTGTTCATCTGTGCCAAAAAGGGGGAGAGATGATCATGACAGGTAAGTTAGGTAAGTTATATTCTTTTTTTTTGGATCCCTTATTTTAAATAAACAATTACGTGATGTATCTTGTTTAGTGTGCAGGGATTACAGAGTATATGCTATATAAGATGAAAGTGGAGCTTTGAGTATGGATGTTCAGTGATTGAGTCAGTCCATCGAATTTTATTTTTATTTCTTATAGTTCTGGTTTTGACACGAAATGAACCAAAGGGGGAGATTGAAACATCCATATTTAGAGTTTGTTTTATTCCGTGTCTCGTTTAGATGTCAGCATTATCTCGCGGTTACTCGTCGTCAGATATTACACATTGAGCGACTACAGCTGGACTGACACTGAACAGGTAAATGGGTTTCTAACTCCTTGTTCTATAATATCAAGCCCTATGTATTTTTACAAAGTATGGAAAAGGTAATGAGTATGTTCTTTTAAGATAACAAAACTTCTATTCGAATAGATTCCTTTTCTATTCGAATATATTTTATTGTATTCGAATAAAATGCTTCAGGTTGTTTTTTATTCGAATAGATTGGCTCAGCCTGATTTTTATTCGAATACATTTATTTCTATTCGAGCAGAGAACGTGATTTATGTTTTCAAATAAAAGATAACTTTTTTTCTTCTTCAGAACTTACCTCTTCCAAAACCTATTTTTCAGAGCTTGATATTTAGAGAGATGAGAGATTTTAACGAGCGATTCAACGCGAAGTAAAACTCAACTTGAATCAATTGGGGAGATTTAGAAAACCTAATCCTTGATTTGTAAAGTTTGAGCGATTCAAGCTTTGTAGCTTTGGTGCGTTATCCGAGGTGAGGCGAGGTGTTGCGAGAATGGAAGGGCATTGCGAGAACGGAAGGGCATTGCGAGAATGATGAATCGACTACGAGGAGTTTAATTAGAAGAGATGTAACCACGGGATGTGCTTATTGAGTCTGTAAGTAATTGAATACTTATAAATTGATTTCAATAGTGGATTGTTTAGTTGTCGGGTGATTCGACAGCGACCTGTGAGTTTTTCTCCTGAGAACGGTTTCCCACAGTATTAAAATTCTTTGGTCTTGTGTTTAAATTTCCAACTGCTTGCTTGACATTAGATAATTGTATCGATTTGAACTAGGTTAAGCATAGACCATTAATTCAAAGGAATTTGGACCTATCGATTTTAGACCTAATTTATTCGAAATTGACTAGTCTCAAGTGTCAAGGAATTTCATAAAGGTCTTGCCTAACCCCAGCTTACCTTGCAAAAAATAAAATTTGGGCACAAAGGTCAGGCAAACACCAATCTTTTAGGGCGCATTTCTTTCGCCTCCTCTATTTTGTAATATTTCTACCATGGCAATTAATTTCTTGAACTTTTGTTTCTTCATTTTTTGCCCATTTCGTCCTTTTTTATTATATCAGATTCTGCTTATATTAAAAGAAAATAAAAGAAATGACGCATGGACTTTGTTGATAGAGGCATTTCTTTGTGTATTTTTATTGTAACTTGTAACCTTTTAAGGTGTAGTGAGTTCCATGTTAAATTAATTAAAATAAACTCAAAGTACAAAAGGAAGATTCTAATTAATTAAAAAAAATCTCTTTAATACTTAGTTATATACATGTAGGGAGTGGATCTGTGGACACTCCCATTTTGGGACACTCATATATAGCCCATATATTATTCCCCTCCAAGGGGCTTGCCTAGTACTTACTACGAGATAGACGCTCACAAATGCATTTTGAGACCCCATTTTTTCCTTTTTTTGGAAGGCAAACCTGTATTTGGAGGTCGGTGGATGTCAAATCTTAGGCTAAGGAAAACTCATGACATGAAAAGTGTATGACGAACCTCAACTTGTATTCTTTTCTAAGACCCAATTTCCTGCGTCCTAGCAAACATGAGACCTTTTTTTTTTCACTATTTAGCACAAATAGACGTGTTTCCAATTAGTGCACTTTACAAAGGCCGGCAAATGAGTCGGTCTTGATTTTGATTTGGGAGCATAGGATCGATCGAATATATTGTTGGCGTGGATTCAAAAACATGGTATCATTATTGTCAATGGCAACCATGAATTGGGACCAAAGTGAATATTGTTGGATAATAATAAAATCTACTCTATCAGATAATCAAAAAACATTATTGAGAGAAAAGTAGGGATAACTTTATTGATGAAATAATATCTCTTTGTATCCTCAGAGAGAACTGTTACGTAATACAATGGATAACCCATAAATGAGGTTATCTATCTTACTTAAAACACTCCCCATAAACCCTAAAGGGCTATGAGCTTGTTTGGAGTCCAGTAGGACACCCCAACCCACTTGGTTTCCACCTTAGGCTGGACGAACCCACCTTAGGCTGGACCCTGCTCCTAATATTCCCCCTTGGGGTGTTCCATACCAGGATGACTTGCCTCATCAAAACCTCTGCCTAGCAAAACCCCTTGGACAAAAAGTTGTGCATGGAAACAGTATAATCCTATGCCCCGTATGGGTTGTGGACACGTATACGTTGCCTCATCAAAACCTCTAGTCAGTAAAACCTCCTAGGATAAGAACTACACTATCAGGAAAAAGAGTACAACACGTTTGTGTATACGTCAGGTTGGGACTATTTCCCTTAACGCCGATCTCCCCCAAGATCTATCTCTTGAGATATTGATAAATAAGACTTCTGCATGTCGATTCCGTGTACCAGCTACTTGAACGTAAGTAATGCAAGAATCTTCGTGAATAGGTTTACAAAGTTGTCTTCTGAAATATCTTGAATAACGCTAATCACATTCGCCTTTTATAATTTATAAGGATGGAATGGCTTCTGTAAAATATGCTCCATTCTGTCGCCATTGATAAAATTGCCATTGACTTGAATGATGCAAGCCAAGTTGTCTTCATACATAGTTGATTCTTTAACTTGGATAAAACATGCCACAATTTTTATTAATGTGATATATCTTGGAGCCCAACCATCATTCTCTGCCAGCTTCATGAAGTGCAAGAATCTCCTCGTGGTTCAAGGATATAGCTACCCGCCGTCTGCTTTATCGGTCTCCAGAATCTTTATGTATCCCCGTATATAACATATATCCATTTGGCAGTGATCTCTTATGGGTTTGAGAAGTATTATGTATCGGTGTACTATATACTTTACCGTTTACCATTTCGAGTAGAATAGACCCCAGTCATTCATACCGATCAAATACCTCAGAATATGTCTGATCTCATTCCAGTGCCTTTGGGTAAGAACATAACTATGGTAAGCCAAACAGTTCACTGGGAATGAGTCATTGGGTCTAGTATACCCATATAACTATAGCATAGCAACTCCTAGTTATGGCGTCACGGCCCTAGGAGTTTTTCCCTTAATAATATGGTGGAAGATGTCGTTGTCCACATCCAAGTACTAGACGTGTAATAAATAACTTAGCACCATGTGCTACATCCATACCGTAGTGTTAGATAACTCTTCCGATATATATTACTTGGTGTACGAGTATGCCACTACCAAGATGTTTGATTTGCAAATCGAGACACTACTTGATTTCCCAAGGTCTTTTATTTATAATTTCTTCCCAAGGTATTCGGCGGCCCTCGCGATCTCCCATAGAGGTTTAATGATATCCAAATCCTTTAGTACACTGTTATGATAATATTGAAGCTAATATTTGTGTTCTAAATAAGAACACATGGACAGATAAGGATATTTGCTAAGGATATTTGCAAAGTCCCCAACCTTCAAATACTCAATCAACTTACTATATCTCATGGGCCCTGATTGTTTCAACTCAATAATAACTTTTCCAGTTTTATTATGTACACACCTCGTGTGTTGGGCTTAATTACTTCCAAAAGCTTATACCACCTCAGGTGGCTTCATGCAAATATTTGTATATAGTTCCTATATAGATACGTGGTATTTACATAATATACATGCCTAGCGTGTCCTCGACAGCATGACAGACTGATTACTACCGAAACATTATAACATCCATAACCGGGTAATAAGTTACATTGCAATCGATGCCAGATCTTTTAAAGATTTCATGGGCAACTAGTCTTGCCTTGACTAAATTATATCTTCGAGTTAATCATGTTTCCGCACCTTTCCCATTTATAACTGATAAGCTCAATAGAATTACTTCGTATTATGCTAGCAAGCTAAACTCCATTTGGATTTTAGACGCCTACTTTGGCCAATGTACAACAACATACAATCGTTTACAATAAGTGGTTCTTAATTCTCATCCTTGATGGCGAGCACGACATCGAATATGATTCCTTGTCGACAAATCTTTACTGAACGATCCTACGTTGTGCAATTACAGACTTTTAATAGATAGATATATGCTTATTATCATACGCATATGTGCTACCCCGGGCAAGTCTCGTAATACATCAACTGGTCGGGAAGCTACAATTGCCTCGTCGATGAGTGGTTTCATCCTCGATGAACCTACTGCACTATTAGCCATATTTGTCTTATATTCTGCAGCTCCCTGGCTCAGAATACTTTCTTTCAATGGTGCTTCGTACTAAGTGCGAGCCTCAGATTTGCTTGCGGTACTAATTCCCCCAAAACGTTCAGTTATGGTACTAGTTCTCCCAAAATGTTCTGCTGTATAGGTATATTACTTGTAGGTACATATACTTATGATACTTTAATAGTGCATATGAATGTATCTGGTAATTCATTTATGACCTATTGGAGGTTTCTAATCCGTTGAACCTTATTGTCACTTAACTTTTGTTAAGAGATCTAGATGAGACAACGATGGTATTTTCCAAGACCTCTTGGAAATATCTTCAGCATTGACTGTCATATCTCCCCCTAATGTTGGGAATACCGTTTCATCAAAGTGACAATTATCTGTCCTGCAGTATATACGTCGCTAGTGGGTTTCAAATATCTAGTGATAGATGTGAATCATAACCCACATAATGCTAGGTCGACGTTGAGGGTCCATCTTCATATATTGTGGTGGTACGATTGACACCTGTACATAACATCCAATGTTCATCGATGGGCGACACCGATCTCTACCCAGTTACTAGTCGCATTTTGGGAAAAATATTTGACGACATTCTTTGGGACAAACTCTAATCAGTGTTGCGGGTGAAAAAATATAAATCCCGTACACTTGTCAGAAGTTGTAATCGTAATTGCAGTAGCCAAACGATTATCCTAAACGCTTTATTAGGTTCTCTACCAATCTCGAGTGGGTATGGTATGAGGTACTCACGAGCTCAATCATCTATCCTATTTATCGGTAAAATAATCGGCAAAAGCCTGCGAGTCACACTCCCATACCCCCGTCAAGTTGTATCGATCAACTTTGATCGATTAATCCAGAAATTGAGCCTGCGATCGAATGATCTAAGTGAGAAGTCATGTTAACGTTGTATTCCTAGATTTTAATAATAGCCAAACGTAAGTCCATCTCCTAGATGCATCTAATATGACCATAAATACTCAAGTGGGCCACTATGTAGATGGATAGGTCCACATGTGTCTCTATGGATATGTTTGGAGCAAAGGCAGATCCCACTCCACCTTGGTCATACTAGGATGAAATAATAGTCTTTCCTTGAAAGCAATCGTTACATGTACTCTTAATCTTCTCCTTTTAAGGAAAGTTGAGATGTAATGCCGATATTCCTCTTCACTATCTAAGCCCATATGAGTGTATTGCATAGTGTGTTCTAACCTTTAGACATGGAGGGAATGTACAGAACCTTGTCTATCATTTTTTTCGATAGTCATTACGTGATAACGTTATCATGTATCTCCTTAAACTCAGTAAAATCTGGCTAGATTTACTAGTATATAAAGCAGACTAGATACCCCATATTGTACCATTAGAGAGTAATAACGTGACGCACTCCATACGTTTTATATAATGTTGTCCATGCCAATGATATTCGTGACATCCCTGATGCATAAGGTTAGAGATAAGAAATCTATATATTATCCAAGAAGGTTGTTTTCGTATAGACAAATTTGCCGACAAAGAAGAGTTTTTTAGAGACAAAGAAGGGCTGAGATAGACTTTAAACTTCTCGAGATTGCCAATATAACAAATGGAGAGATGAGATCTAAGATGAGCCCTTAAGATATCGGGTACTTGGTAGTTCTAAAGCATCTTTAGGGGTATAATCGTCAAGTCATAAGTTAAAACACACAACCCATTTTCATTTACAACTTCTAGCCATGTTCTCTCCCTCCACTCCCACGATCCCTCCCTCTCTCTCTCTCTCGCTAACATTTGATTTCTCTCTGTGCTAAAGTTCCTCTTGAGGAAACAAAGGAATTTTCCCCTCCAATTTCAGATTTTGTTTTTTAATTATTGAGGAATTTTTAGTAAATTCGTAAACTCTACACCACCTTCATGGATTTAAGTTTATTTTCTTTCAATTTCATCTCAGGGATAATCAGTTTTGTGAATGGGTTTAATTATTGATTTAGATCACTGGAAGGGTATCTAGTTTACGTTGCTCCTCCAACTCCAAATCGGTACCAATTTCTATACTTTAATTTTTAATTGTTACATTCCCAAAAATCAATTGGTATTGAATTCAACAGTAGTTTATTTTTATGATTGATCTGATTGTTACTCTCTCTCACATGAAGTTCTATGTTTTCTATCATCAGGTTCAAGATTTGCAGGGATAATGCAGTTTGTTTATGGGGCCAAATTCATTTTTTATTAATTTTTAGGGATTAATGCGGTTTGTTGCTAGGAAATGGGGATATCTGGAAGGTAATGCAATTTGTTAACCCCTTTCTTTTCATCTCATTCCTTGGATAGTTTTGATACAATAATACTCTTATCTTAAACGATCTCCAGTGACAAATGTAAGCACAAGTTCATTGTATTATGATGGGCATATTAAGTAGTATTTTTGGTTCCAGCCTTGAGGAAATTCATATTTATTTTCCAATTTAAAGTTTTCATTCTTTAATTAGTACGAACTAAATTGGTAGTATTTTTTTTAATGGATTTTTTGAATTTCAAGGTAACTGTAGTTGCATATTTTAAATTGTTTATTGGGGTTACGTTCTCAGGGGTTTCTTCATTTGTTTTCAAGCAATCTCAAGTAGGTTACTATTAACAACTTCTTGCGTGCTATTTGTGTTTGTTTTCAAGCAATCTCATGTTTGTTGTTATTGGGTGATTAATTACATCTTTTGCGGTCTCTCCCTGATTTAGGGAATTTCACACTTTATTGCTTTGTTCATTCTGATT